>JAAXOA010004154.1:0-10604 GCA_036561885.1 Salina celebensis
CTGTTTTCGAACCATTGTAATTCTTATACGAAGCTTTTAGATTCATCTCCAAACCTTACTGATTATTTTTCGTGAAAGTCTACTGCCGTAGCCACATTGAAATAGTCAGGGAACTTTAGGATTGTCGAACCCTGCCGCTCCTACAATTGTAACGCTTTAAGGCTGCGCAGCGAAGAAAAATCAAGTGACCGGCATAGTGTTAATATTTTTTACCATTTCCAAAATTCAATTTTATTTCATTGGTTTGAAAACCTGGACGTTTTTATTACTTGTTTTATCACCTACCCTTAGCGAGAAAGGATTCCATCTGCGCCTTGATGTGTTCTTCCTTCCGATCCGGTATGATACTTGGGGTCAATTCTTTTGTTGTTAACGTTTCCGTTGTGTTGAGGGTTTTTGTCACCACAACTTTATTTGCTCACTGGCACTCGTTTGTGCTAGTTTTCCCTAGATTGTTTTAGAGCAACCTGGAGCTCTGCCTGACTTTTCCGAATGTAATAAAGATTTACAACATTCAAGTAAAGATACGGATAAAATAATCTGTTCACGCGATGCGCGGTGAAAAGATTTTCTCTTAGTCTCATATGTAAATTCATTAAATTCTACTAGCCGATTTCAGTTACCATGACAAATAAAATCACAAACGTAACGAAGTAAGCGTAACCAATATTATGGGTTCAAATTATATTTTTTTCTGTCAGATGCAGACCGCACAAGATGGGGTGGGACTAAATGCATTAGCTCATTGTTAACACGATTCCTGCTCGTTGAAATCTTTGTTACTTAAATCTTTCCGTATATATGTGAATAAAATGACATTTTCAGCTCAAAGCTTATTCCACCCTTTCCATTTTGTACGATATAAATAAAACTTTTTGCAGAAAACATAAAATACATTTTATGAGCCATTTAGAAATGAGTGTTCATGCACTCTATGCTTATGTGTTTTTTGTTTTCAAATCGTTCGGTGAGAGTTACATTTAATTCAAAGTCTCAAGACATTTACAGTACATGAACTATTTTAATGCACGCAACATTATTTATATAATGTTTTAATGTAATAATTTCTTATGTGATGAATGAAATCTTACTAATGGTTTTACATTTACTGGCACTTAAACCCCACAATATATGAGCGAATAATCGATGCGTGGCAAAGGAATTAAATAATTTCCCTATCAAGCAAATTACAAGAAAGAACGGTTTTCGTCCCGTACTGGGAAACGAAAACGTATATTCTTTTATGACTGAAAACAGATTATGTTTTACAGATTCCTTGGATAGCTTTTTAGCAACTTGCCATCCAAACACAATTGAAACCAATTAGTTTGTAGCTTTCTTAACAAACAAACATGTTTCCATCTTTCCCCCTATATTTATAACATACTTTGAATTCGGCCATTTGTTCGTGTCCTGTTATTTTTCTACAGGAGCAGAAAAATCCATGATGCCAACGGGGTCATGTGAATTCATCTGGGTACGTAAACCTCATACAAACATTATTTTGTATATGTTCTTTGCTTGAATTTCTATATTTACAGTAATAATAAATACAAAAAACCCTCTCGGTACTATAAATCATCCCTTGACTTTGTTCCATCAAATACAGTCGCTTCCTCAGAGATACGGTAGTTTTAACAATGCCTTTAGGGTAAAACGGGGATACTAGCTTCATATCCAGTTCGGCTCGATAACAGCCCACATTATCATATTGAGTGAAATGCGTGTTAACTTGCGATAGAAGCTTTTTAAACAAGCATAGCGCAGTGATATTATTGCAAATGTCAAATCGGGTGAAAATATTCTTTAAACCAATCTGAGAGATCAAGTTAATTCATGATTTTGTGTCAGGGTTTACAGCCAAAACGGAACTAGTAGTTCATGTAGTAATATGAGCTATTATGCAAGTATCTAATAACAAAAATCAAACCCAGTGCCGTTAGTGAGAGTGACAATGGTGCAAATAAAAACAAACAACAAACGTAGAGTCCGCAGCCGTACTACGCAAATTCGGCCGGAGACCATATAAACGTCCTATTTAGCTGTTTCAAGAATACCTCCAAGTAATGCTGACCCTTGACGATTTGTTTTGACTTCCTGCAGTCAACTGGGAAACATTCTTGTGTATCTGGTTTAGTTAGAGCCATTATGGGTCACTAAAAGCCATATAACTAATCTGCAAACTTATCGTTATGAAACGAATATCTCGAGGAGTTTTTATTTTTAGTTAAAAAATCCAAGTAACCGATCCACTAATGATACCTGGACAAACATGTTTTCTTTTTATCGATCTTCAGAAGCTTGTAAGTTAATTCTAGATCTTCTTTTGTAAGTTACATACATTACATTACATTATGCATTAAAAACAAATATTTATGATGAATGGAGTGCAATTTCCTTTGCTGCAACTAGCTTGCCCATTCAAACGTTGGAACAAGAGAGTTTGAGAGTGCATATTATCCTAAAGGAATGAATCAAGTAGGGCTTTCAGGCATGTTTCCTTACCTCTGTAATGCATTTTGTTACGAATCCTGCAATTGTTATGAATACATGAGCGAATATTTGAAACACAAATCTGTAAAAATGTTGTTCAGTTTTACCAGAAACGTCCAAGTCAAGCAACGAATACGTTTTTAGCGGATCAGGGCTGATTTAAATAAAAATTGAATATTAGCATCTACGAACAACGATGCAACAAACCGACGCGTTAGAACAATGCTTCTCATATTCGTAGAGACTTAGCGTTTACACAGGGATTTTTTTTTCATAGCACACTTTCGTCAAAACAGTTTGTCATACACAGCATCAAAATGACGTTACCTCTTTGTTGATTACGGGTTGTTTATGTGACTAGGTAATGGGTGGCTATCGGGATTTTAAGGTTATTTGGGCTATTGGGCCGTTAATGATCTTTATATTTAACTATGATAAATGCATAACCCAACATCGCTTTGGCGTTAGCCGATACAAACTTTAGAAATGAAATATAGTCTTAATCTAATCATTACCATTAAAGCTGTTATGGGTTGCTTCCCACGGTGTACAGAAATACATAAAACAACTTCAAGTCTAGAACCCGGATAGTATCCATAACATAGCATTGAAAAAACTAAAGCACACATACAAATATTATAGAGAATACTATGATATATGCTCCAATAACGATTTCCCCTTACATTCGGCATACGCCTGCAAACCCTCATGTTTTTATCCGTGGAGTTTGAGCTCCAGCTCGACCAATACTATGTGAATAAGCCTGAGTATGAGTCATTCGCGTCCCTACTTGCGATAGAAGCTTTTACCAGCTTTAGCTCAGCAAGAGAAGTTTTCAGAGTGTAGCGTAGGCTGAAAAGGTCAAAAATAAAATAGGTTATCATTATTTAAAATTAAATATTGTGTCAAATTGCTGTAGCATATTGCAATTACATTGCAATTCAAGTGCACAAAGCTTTGGTGCAAATTTACAAATGACACTTTTCGGAACAGTACAGAAAAAAGCTTCAAAAACAAGTTAAAAGAAATAATAATTAAAAGCCGGAAACACAGTGATGAAATTGGATGTGATTTAAGTTGTAGAGATGACGTTATAAATATGATTAGCATATAAGCTTCTAGAAAGTATCTAGAGTTGAGCAGGTTTGACCAATCACAAGTTGCATTCACGATTTAGCTGAACGCTCTATGCACTTTTAGGGATAAGAGTGAATCATAACATTTTGTGGTATAATTTAATAATCAGCATCCACATGTCAAAACATTAGCATAACAAGGGAACACCAAAGCGTCGAAGTCAAAGAAAAGTATTATATGACGAGGGAGAAAGCTGCTGTTGGGAGTAAACTTACGTGAATCGCCTTGCAACATATGCGTGATGTTTTCATTAAAGCAATATTTAATAAAGTTGTACCTAGTTAATTATTGAAATAGTCTGAGCTTGTCTACTTTTCCAATTCACTAACGAGAATCACTGCAGGTGAAAATATATTAATACATGCTTACTAACGTTATCTGGTTGGACTTATACTTTATTTTAAAATTTAAATGCAAAAATTATGTTTGAATATTGTCCTCTTATGCTGGCAGGTGGATTAAAAAACTCAGTTTTTGAGTCAAATCTTGTCTCGTCAGTATGTCGAATGCGCTTTAGCAGCAGCTATGTGCTAAAATTCCCGTATGCTATATTTAAGGTCCTTAACTGTACGTTGACGGAGTTCATTCTGGGATGTTTTCCGCTGAAAGCCGTATTTAGGAAATCACCACAGAGACAGAGCAACAGCCGCTTATATGCCAAAAGCTTCATTAAATTTCATAATTCTTCATAAACTCTCATGTGGCCACCTTGTATAACTGTTCCTAAACTTTCGCCGATCTTTCATGAACAATCATGAAGGGTGAAATATTCCTTTACAAATAAATGATAATTATGCACATTCATAAAAAATTCTTCAAATTCCCTAGGAGCAACAGGAGCACAGCATTCTCGAACAGAATGTGACATGAGAACTTGTTCATTTCGTGGTATTTCATCATTCCGTCTCATAAGGTTTCATTAGATTTCATTTACCCACCTGCTAATATCAAGAAAATCGCAAATACATATGAAGAAAGGGTATCATTTCTTTTTTCGCTTTTTCATATTTAGATGTGTCACATCTCGATAGTGCCAACTTTAGACGATGCTCAAAGTGCATGAAATAAAAAGGTTATGTGACTGGTTTGGCGGTATATTATGCTCAAGATTACTAAATTTCTTACAAGAGCCAGCAGCAAACTAGTGAAGGTGTAGCATAGTTTATGTACATGCACATTTTTGTTCCCATTTAACTCATAGCAATACCTGTCCAGAGATACATACCATGCAGTAAATGCATCGTCTAAAGTTGACACTATCGAGATGTGACCGATCTTATTGTGAAAAAGCGAAAAAGGGAAGGTAATCGAAGAAAGAATTCCTTTACCTAAACAATAACCTCGATCCAGATTTTTAATGAAATAGTTTTGCTTAGAAGCGGAGATATTTTGTTTTACATTAATTAATGTAAAACTTAAAGATTCACAGTATCTGTTCATTGTAAAACGTTATTTAAATTATAGTTGAAAACTGTTTCAGTTCGGAATATTTCTATACAATGAAAATAATACCCAACTGTATGCAATCCTGTCGACAGAGAATGATTTGTGGAAAACGACGCAAAAAGTACAAAGTGTTTTTTTTATTTAGAGTTTGTACTACATATGACCACTTCACCACTTGGCGTGGCACTACTAACATTAAATGTACAAAAATATATTTTGGTGACTACATTACCCCAAATATTTGTTAAGTGACTCCAATTTTTATCATCATGTCATGAAACTGACGATGTGCGATTTTAATTCAATATCTTTCAAGAAAGACAATTGCGTATTCGTAAATTTAATGACCTAGGTCGATAACAGCTTAGAATTACGTGTTTTACTGCGCGGCACGGCTTAAGATAGTACTTGTGAAAAGTTCAATATTCATAATGTATACATGGAGGTCCGTACCAGTTACTGACTAACAATTAAGTCAAACCAAACTTTCAAACGAAAACAGGGAAACGACAGAAAGCTATAGATAAATATATCAAATTGAAAGAATCCAATTAGCAAGAAATGAAAATAGTTTACAGATAACATCTTTGGATTAGAGACAAAAAGACACATATGCATACAACAATGCAACTTGGACTCAGTAAAACTTTTTTCAAACAAAATAAAGCTCCAATTACTGTCAATTACTTAATTTTGCTAATATCAATTTCCAGTTCCAGATGCAAGGGATTGGATATCTTCATTTTTCTCCGTCTACCAGCGAAGAAGTAAATCAAACGTAACAAACATGATTATATAACTACGGTAATTCAAAAGAGTATACATTTATGAAATTCTCCTACCGAAAATCTTCCATAAAGAAGTAAATGACGCAAGTTTGGCATCTGTAGAAATGCATAGTCAAAAGCAATTTTCGTGATGATGGGTTTTCCTGGAATAGCAGGACTAAACTCTTCCACAAGAGCTAGTGAATTGAGTCCTTAAATACAAATTTTGCGCATACAATGTTTAGCAAGCAAAACCTTAATTTTCATTGTAACATCGTATATTAACCTAATTTGAAAGTTAACCAATGTGCATACATACATCCGGCGGATCAACGCAAAATACTTGTTAATTTCCGAATTGATGGCCTTGTCATTTATAACTCATGCAATAAGACTGGCTCCAATGCTGGGAATTGTTCCACAGTTGCAATGGATTCTCGTGTGGCTTCAATTAAACCCAATTCTCATGACAGAAGAAGAATGACATTTTTACGCGTATATTTTCAACGAACCATATATTCCATATTTCTGAATAAATATATTTCTAAATAATTCCCATACCATTTATATTTTTATATATCCTAAAAATCAATTTTATTTCATTGGTTTGATAACCTGGACGTTTTTATTACATTTTTTATAACCTACCCTTGGCGAGAAAGAATTCCATCTGCGCATTGATGTGTTCTTCCTTCCGATCCGGTATGATACTGTTCAACGTTTCCTTTGTGTTGAGGGTTTTTGTCACCACTACTTTATTTGCTCACTGGCACTCTTTTGACCTAGATTTTCCTAGGTTATTTTAGAGCAACCTGGAGCTCTGCCTGACTTTTCGAAACGTAATAAAGATTTACAGCACTCACGTAAAGATACGGATAAAATAATCTGTTCAGGCGGTGCGCGGTGAAAAGATTTTCACTTAGTCTCATAAGTTAATTCATAAAGTTCTACTAGCCGATTTCACTTACCATGACAAATAAAATCACAAACGTAATGAAGTAAGCGTAACCAATATTAAGGGTTCAAAATATTATTTTTTCTCTCAGATGCAGACCGCACAAGATGAGGTGGGACTCATTGCAATGCTATGCATTCGCTCATTGGTAACTTGAGTCCTGCTCGTTGAAAGTTTGTTACGCTACGATTCTCTTTCCGTATATATGTGAACAAAATGACATTTTCAACTCAAAGCTTATTCCACCCTCTCCATTTTGTACGATATAAAAAATAAACTTTTTGCAGAAAACATAAAATACATTTTATGAGCCATTTAGAAATGAGTGTTCATGCACTCGATGCTTATTAATTAATTAGTTTTTTTTTAAATCGTTCGGTGAGAGTTAGATTAGATATAGATAGATTTACGTTTAGTTCGAAGTTTGAAGGAATTTAAAGTACCTCAACTATTTTTATGCAAACAATATGCTTTATATAAAGGTTTAATGTGCTGCACGACTGTTAAGGTTTTCTATGGAATTAGATATACAGCTGCTGCAAAGAACGTTGTATGGTTGCAAATTTCTTTATGATACATGAGATCTTCCTACTGTTTTTTCCTTTACTGGCACTTCAACCACGCAATATATGAGCGAATAATCGGTGCATGCCAAATGAATTAAATAATTTCCTTATTATTATTAAGCAAACTGCAAGAAGGAACGGTTTTCGTTCACGTACTGGAACACAAAAACGTATATTTTTTATGACTGAAAACAGATTATGTTTTACAGATTCCTGGGACAGCTTATTAGCAACTTGCTATCCAAACCCAATTGAAACCAATTAGTTTATAGCGTCCTTAACAAACAAACATCTTCCCAACTATATTTACATATGACATGCACCAGTGAATATTTTAAGTTAAAATTGTAAAACCGAAATGTATGTATTGTTCAATGGGTTTTCCCACGAACATTTTGAGAAAATAAAATAATTCATTCATATTTACATATGACATACTTTGGATTCGGCTATTTATTATATATGTCCTGTTATTTTTGTACAGGAGATAAAAAATCCACGATTTCAATGGGGTTATGTGAACTCATCTTGGTACGTAAACCTCATCCAAACATTATTTTGTATTTGTTCTCTGCTTGAATTTCTATATTTTCTGTCGATAATAAGTACAAAAAACCCTCTCGGTGCTATAAATCATCCCTTGACTTTGTTCCATCAAATTCAGTCAAGCTTTCTCAGAGATACGGTAGTTTTTTACAATGCCTTTAGGGTAAATCGGGGATTCTAGCTTCAAATTCAGTTCGGCTCGATAACAGACCATTTTAAATGAGCCTGAGTGAAATGCGTGTTAACTTGCGATAGAAGCTTTTTAAACAAGCATAGAGCAGTGATATTATAGCCAACGTCAAATCGGGTGAAAATATTCTTTCAATCAATCTGAGAGATCAAGTTAATTCGTGATTTTGTGTCATGACTTACAGCCAAATGGAACTAGTAGTTCATGTAGTAAAATGAGCTATTATGCAAGTATCTCGTAACAAAAATCAATGCCAGTGCTGCTAGTGAGAGTGAAAATGGTGCAAATTCAAACAAACAACAAATGTACTATACGCAAATTCGGCCGGAGACCTTATAAATGTCCTCTGTGGCTGTTTCAAGAATACCTCTAAGTAATGCTGACTGTTGACGATTTGTTTTGACTTCCTGCAGTCAACATGGAAAACATTCTGGTGTACCTTGTTTCTTTAGGACCGTTATGGGTCACTAAAAGCCATTTAAGTAATCGGCAAACTTATCGTGATGAAACTAATATCGTGAGGAGTTTTTTTTCTTTTTATTTAAAAAAAATGCCCGTAACCGATTCACGTTTGATACACATGTTTTCATTCTATCGATCTTCAGAACCTCGTAAGTAAATTCTAGATCTTCTTTTGTAAGTTACATTCCACGAGTTTTGCTACGTTCCAGCTCTACTAACATCTGGTTGATTTGGCTAATTATATGTACATGATCAATATTGAGGATTTCCTACGTAGAAACACTTTTGTGTGATTAACATTCCAAGTATTTCTTACTTGCAGCTACACAATTGGCGAATATTATTTTGCTTCTAATGAAAAATTTGTACAATACTGTACAATATGGCAAAAACCACACAAAATCCTTTGTGGATAAAAGTATACTAAATTTTTAACCATAGTTTCTTTTAGTATCAATAAAGAATCGAAATATAGAACAGAAGCGAAGCACTGGTAAGGTTTATGTCTTAATCCGAAATAGTGGTTACGCCGAAATCACAGTATTTAGGTAATCAAGCGGAAAGCAACGAGTTTGGAGAATCTGATTGGAAGATATTAAAAGTAATCAATTATAAGCGACGACTAACAAAATACTAATCAAGCTTTTACCATCCGATGTAATGAAAAGATCTTAAACTAAATATATGTTTTAAATTTTTCATGAAGAGTACAGTGCAATTTCCTTTGCTGCAACTAGTTTGCCCAGGAAAACGTTTGGAACAATGACTTTTACCTTCATAGAGGTTGCAGATTATCCTACAGGAATAAATCAAGTCGGGCTTTTTTAGGCATGTTTCCTTACCTCTGTAGTGCGAATCACGCAATTGTTATGAATACATGAGCGAACATTTGAAATACAAATCTGTAAATGTTGTTCATTTTTACCAAACGTCCAAGTCAAGCAACGAATACGTTTCCAGCGGATCAGGACTGATATAAATAAAAATCGAATATAAGCATCTACGATCAACGATGAAACAAAACGATGCGTTAGAACAATGCTTCTACACTGGGATATTTTTTCATAGTTCACGTCAAAATGACTTTACTTCTTTGTTGCATACGGGTTGTTTATGTGTGACTGTGCAATGGGTGGCTATCGGGATTTTAGGATTGTTTTTGGCACTATTGGGATATTAATTATCTTTATATTTAACTATGATACACGCATAACCCAAAACCTTTTTGTCGTTAAGCCGATACAAACTTTAGATATGAAATATAGTCTTAATCCAATCATTAAAATTAGAGCTGTTTTGGGTTGCTTCCCACGGTGTACAGAAATACATAAAACAACTTCAAAACTATAACCCGGATAGTATCGGTAACAGATCGGTGAAAACACTGAAGCACCCATACAAACATTCTACATATTACTATGATATATTCTCCAATAACGATTTCCCCTTACACTCAGCATACGCCTCCAAGCCCCTCGTGTCTTTTATCCGTTGCGCTTTGGCTCGAGCTCGACCAGTACTAAGTGAATGAGCCTGAGTATGAGTCATACGCGTCCCTGCTTTCGATAGAAGCTTTTACCAGCTTTAGCTCAGCGATAGAAGCTTTCAGAGTGTAGCATATACTAAAAAGGCCAAAAATAAAATAGGTTATCATTATCTAAAAGTGTAATTAAATATTGTGTCAAATTACTATGTATAAAATGTGACCATTTTTTTCAAGTAGTACTTTGCTTCTTGAGTATAAAAAAGGCTGGTGACCATATATGCAGTTTTTTTGCAAATGCCGGCACCGAGTGCCAGCAATTATCTTAGTGACACATGTGACACATGTATTGTAATCCCACCATAACGTTTCATGTATTGATGATGTAATAAACCATGGTAATGTGATAAAGGAGCATTGCGGTCAAGCGTTAAAATAAATGAGAATCGTATAGAACGATACTCGTCATCGCTGTACCGAAGTAGGTGAGAATCGGCCGTAAAATAAGGTATTTATCGTTAAAATACCAAAATCAGGCACCTGCAGGTACCTGATTTCA
>JAAXOA010004155.1:0-10601 GCA_036561885.1 Salina celebensis
AATTTCATTGAAACTTATTAATCTCCGTTGGAAAAAGTGAGTTATAAACTGTAATCAAGTGTGAATTGATTTAATCAAATTCAAGAATTTTTCCTCCAAGTGATATCCATTTACTGATTTATCCCTCCACAAATCTTGTTTCCGATCTGATGTCCATGTTCGGAACGAGAAGTGCGTGTGTTGGATGCGTGTAAAGTGTGATTTTTCCTCGTAAAGTGACATTGACAAATACATTTTTATTTTCGGGAAAACCTCTAGTGTGAAATGAAACGTGCGTTTGTGCAATCGTTGAAGATATAAAAACGGTTGACAGTTTTTGAACGTTATACATTTTCCCAAACACCAACTGTCGCTTCCAATTCTTCATAATTTTTTTTACGTTGAAGAACACCATTTTTTGTCTCAATTTTTTTGAGAAAATAACAACTACCACTCTAATAAATTCTTGTCAATTAGGTTAAAAGGCAGGCGTTAAAGCTACATCGTTTGTTGGCATAATAGCTGTGTAAATGCCGCCGTTATAAATGACAGCAGCAGGTGGTCCTTTCATGTTCCCACAGAACTTTTCACACTGCTTTTTCATCATCGCCAGAATAAAACCACAAGTTTAACTCTTTTAATAGTGTTTTTAGTGACAAGAAAGTGTCTTGTATGAAATTTGATAGCCTCAACAAAGCAAAAACCGAAAAATCCCGTTTTTTTTTGTTGACTCATCATCGCCAGCTTAATCAACCCTTTCGACTCATTAGCTCACCAGCCAACCAGCAAAAGTGAATTTGTTTCTTAACAGCCAGCGTATACGTTTTTGTAAGTGATAGCTTCAATTTTTTTTTATATTCCTTTTCTTTCCACACAGATTTTTCATTCTTTTTTTATTCTATATTATGTAAAAGATATCAGTTCAAGTCTTGTCATCTGCTCCTTTCCCTCAGTAAAACTTATTTCTTCCCATTTCTCATCCAGTTGCGAAACAAGCTCGGAAATATCCGGTGAATGTTTTATAAAAACATTATAAAAATAATCCTTCAAAGTTTGAGAACAACCTTTTTTCCATCTTTTCCGTGCTTGACCAGGCTGAGATCATAAATCAGAGATGTAAACGAGCTAAAATATCTATCATAACATCATCTACTTTTACATTCATTTGCAATCAGTCTCCTTGTGAAGAACACGTTTTTCTTTCAAAAGTCATATCGTCATTTTTCCAAACATATTTATATGCAGCTGCCTCCTCATTTTTTTCTTCTGCTTCTGTCTTTATACTTTCGCCTGGCCACTCAAAACAAATCAAAACAGTACATTAAGAAATAACGTAAATGCAGCAACTGACTACAACATTTTTTTTTCTCTTTGAAACCCAGGCACACTTAAAGGGCACAGGCTCTCCAGACAAGAAGGGATATTGAATGGATGGTTTTGTTTTGGATAAAGTGAGAAAGAACCTTGTCAACACTTTTACGGACAAAATCAAAACAGTGGAAAGAGTGACCAGCTTCAGCTTGCCCCTGACTTTTACGTGAAGTAGCCGACAGATTGATATTTCAAAGCGTGGCCGTTTTTACCGGAAGCAGCTGAAAAGCGACTTTATTTTTGGTTGAGTAATTAAATTACTTTTAAAAAGAGAGACCATGAGTGTAGTCGGATATAACAGTACAACCGGTGGGAATACGCAAGCCATTGCGATTTCCTCATCAAGCCCGATAATGTCATCATCTCTGGGCTTCCACCATTCTCACGGGCAATACACAACATCCCTTTCTCCAACAACAACAACGATCCCTTTGTTGAAGCACTCGCCGTCATCATCAATAGTCAGCTCGACAATAATGAACAATGGAAACTGTGTTAGTAGCAGCAGTAATAACAACAACGTTCCACAAAGTCTTGGATACATTAAATCTGAACTTCCAATGCTTCGCCACAGTCCTGTGAGCACCCCGTCCCCGTCTGGATCTTCGGCATCGGTACAAAGCCAGTACTATGATTATTATAACACTCCACCGCAATTGTATCAACCGCAACAGCATCATCCTCATCAGGTAGGAGGAGCTGTTATGTATGCAAACCAGTATCAATCAGACATTCCCCATCAACAGCTTTCAATGATCGGACAACAACAGCCTGTCTCTACTTCACCCAGTGGGGATGATACTTGCTCTCAGCAAAGCGGAGTTAGCTCGACAACCAGCATGGGATTGACTATGGACACTGGAGCGCTGATTGGATGCGAAGGAAGCTCTGCAGACAACGAAGACAATGAAATGCTCTTGCTTGATGAAGATGATGATGATGTAGAAAATGATGAGCTCTTGGGGCAGTGTGAGAACACCAATACGAAAAGGAAGAAAGGTGGTCGAGGACGTGGAAGGAAGAAAGAAGACGGGTCTGGAACTCCAAAGAAAGGAAGGAAAAGGAAGAATCGTGAAGAAGACGGGGATGACAGTGAAGACAGGGCAGGAAAACTGAGAAGAAAGCATGCTCAAAGTTTTGAAGATCTTCAGCATCAGGTTTGGATTAAACAAAAAAAAAAGACAACTATTTTAAAATATGAAAGAAAAGAAGATTCTTTTCGGGATATGAAGATGTTCTGTGAATGACACCGTTTTTTTGTTGATCTAATTTATTTTCAGAGGGTCATGGCAAAAAAAGGTGGTCGAGGACGTGGAAGGAAGAAAGAAGACGGGTCTGGAACTCCAAAGAAAGGAAGGAAAAGGAAGAATCGTGAAGAAGACGGGGATGACAGTGAAGAAAGGGCAGGAAAACTGAGAAGAAAGCATGCTCAAAGTTTTGAAGATCTTCAGCATCAGGTTTGGATTAAACACAAAAAAGACAACTATTTTAATAATATGAAAGAAAAGAAGATTCTTTTCGGGATATGAAGATGTTCTGTGAATGACACCGTTTTTTTGTTGATCTAATTTATTTTCAGAGGGTCATGGCAAACGTACGAGAGCGACAACGAACGCAGTCTTTGAATGAAGCGTTTTCTTCATTGAGGAAAATCATCCCTACCCTGCCATCCGACAAACTATCCAAAATCCAAACACTCAAGTTGGCCAGTCGGTACATTGACTTTTTATACCAGGTACTACTCCCGCACCCAGAAAGTAATGACAATAACTTTTAATAGCATTCTGTAAAAATAGATTTTTTATTCCATATTGCAAAATAAGAAGAAAAAAAGTCTTCCCGAGATAGGGTTAGAAAAGTCGTCGGCAGTAAAGAAATTTATAAGTTCTCATTCCAAGATTCATGTTGCGTGACAGAATAAACAGACTTTGGGCGGGTTTTCACTGAACATACCAGGAAATCAGTTTTGCAACCTTCACCACAGTATAAGAATGTGTATTTCATTTTCCAAGTGGACTTGTTCCTGTTTAATGGGATTTTTTTTGCTCCCATAATTTTTCCTTGTGCATTTTCCAAAGATTACCACCACCGCTGCAGTCATTACAGGGAAAATAGTTTACACTGAATTATGCCAGGCAGAAACAGTATAAGTTGAAGTATTTTTTGTAGTAAAACAAATTAGTATTCCCTTTCTAACTGCTCATTCATCAATATTATTTCGGTGGGGATGGGAATGTTACCGCACGTGTGTGTGTTTATTACACCCAGAGAAAATTTATGGACTAATTAAAATTCTAATCTGAAATGAATCTTTTTTTGTAAAAAAAAATCTTCGTACAAAAATGTACTCTGCAGTTTTTTTTATGTATGTTGTGTGTAAAGTTTGCAGCTGCATTGCAAACATTAAAAACGTCTAAATCTTTAAACTAGTTTCGTATTTTTTCTAATTTTCACTAAAAATATTAGAAGCTGGCCTGAGGACTTTTTGACAAAAGTAATCTTTGCTAGGAGAATAATGGTGACGGTATGCCAGCCAGTAAACTTGGATTGTAGACAAAATAATTTTCAAACTGCCATTCTTTCAAGAATGTTGTGCGGGTTTGATTTGCGACTTTTCCCCAACCTAGTAGTAATGTGTTTTCAATTATGGAGGAATTAAATCTGTAGATCTCATCTTTTAAATTGTTTTCTGTTTTTAAGGTTCTTCAATGTGACGAGCAAGTTCCTGACGGAAAGCTGAGCAGTTCGTCGTACGTCGCTCATGAAAGGTTCAGCTATGCTTTTAGCGTGTGGAGGATGGAGGGTGCGTGGAAGATTTAAAGAGGACGGATCACAGGATGAAGATGTTTTAAAAATGAAGCTTTCAAAATATGTCGATTCGCAGCATTTAAATAGTTTAGGGATTGTATACTTTAAAAGAAATAGTGATAACACACTCGGATAAAATATTTCTACTTTTTTATACTCACTGTTTAAAATAGAGCTTATAAATATACCAGTACAAGTTTAAAGATATATTATTATAGTATAAATTACTTTTAAAAAAGTTTATAATTAGAAAAACGTTTAACCACAGGTATGTAGAAGGAAAAGTGTTCAGTATGAATAACAAAATGCGATAAAGTTACATGTAAAGTTATGTAATCACAAAAAAAATGTAATAAACCAAAGTGATATAAACCATTTACTTTTTTCCAACAGTAAAATATTGTGTCTTAAATATATATATTTGGAGACAATTTTCATAAGCATTTCTGTTTAGTTTGGAGCTAAAAGAGATTCTGAACAGTTTCATTTTGCTTTTTATCAGTTGTCGCTGGCTGTTGGGTTGAAACCCCCAGTCATTTTACAAAGTCACAGGATTCGTCTTCTAACACGGAAAAAGCGGAACTGTAATTAGTTATTGTCACTGTCCCCATCAAAACGGATTGAAATGAATGAAGACTGGTGCTCCTCAAGTCGCAATGTGACATTAGTTGTCTTAGGGAAGGGTTGACTAGCGAGTTCCAACTTCTTCCTTTGGGATGCACACAGCATAACCCAGTGTAATCATACACTTACCTACTCAAGACATTTCCTCGTAAAAATATGAATTCTTTCCCGAAAAAAATGCAGTTTACTTGATTGCCGTAAAAATTTCAAAAAATATTTTGGTAGCTTCCTCTCGTTTTACGAGCAGCTGAAAGGAAGCACGCCTAAAATGTGTATACTTTTAAGAGCAATTCTCTTCCTCAATTTGGAAACTAGTATTTTTTTCTCGCAATATTCCGCTGGGACTGGAACGGAGAAGAGTTAAGTTTGTAAACCAAGACCATTCCCAACCCAGAACGCATTACGGTTTAATGAGACACTGGCTGTACACCCCCAGCAAAGGCCAACCAAGTCCATATTTCATTCTCAAACTTTTAATTTAATTAGAATACACAACTTATTTTTAATAATACTCACTCCTTCTGTCTCAAGTTTATGGCCAGCCCAAAATGAAAAAGAGATTTTTTTGGTTTAACTTTTTAATGATATGCATTGCATATCTGTGTAGGGGAAAGTTGTCCTTGGTTTGTTTCTCGCCAATGATAATATTTTGAGTTTGTGTTTTGAAAATGTAATATTTTTATGATGACTGTGTATATTATATATCTGGATTCCTGTAGAGAACACTAGCTTGAGTGACTTGACTTGACTCCTGACCTCATTAGAACAACGAAGAAGCTCATTAAATTTTATTCTGCAGAGCGGAACCAAGTCACGAGTGTCACATTTCAGTGTACTCATCTTGTTCCTTTTCTAGAGAGCCGTTCCCTTCTTCAGATCTCCTCTGAGAAGAACCGATGCAGAGCAAAGTAGTATGGAAAATGGAGTCTGAAATGACGAGAAAAGAATTAAAAGTTTTTTTGCTGGATGCTTTACTGTCTACATCAAGAGATGAGCGAGAAGTCAGTAATATTATATTGTTTAGAATGATAAAGAGCCCAAGGGGGAGGAGAAGTTCGGGGAAAACGCTGGCCGAAATTACACGAGAATGGCAGGCATTTCAGTGGACGGTTTGAACACAAAATACCTTTGAGATATATATAAAAAACTTAATGTAAATATGAAATCATTTAGTGAAACCACTGCCAATACTAGCTTCGGGGAAAAATAAACCCACATTATAGAATTTCAGTCAAACCGCAAATTAAACAAACAAATAAACACTGACATGGAGCTTTTTAGCGTGAAGTTATACATATAAGAACATAGTGATGTGGAGCTATTTTTCTCATTCAGCCCAAAATGACGTTTCCGCTTTTCTTTTTACAACCTCTACAATCGTTTATTGACAGTATCATCATCATTGCAATCTCCGAAAGAGGTTTTTTTTCTCTGTCTAACACGCATCACCGACTGCAATCCTGTCTTGACTATTTTCACGCTTCCTTTCCATCTTCAACAAATTATGATGGGAACTGAAACGCAATCTTGACTCTGCAAAACTACTCTGTTTTTCTTTTTTCTCTCGTTAGCTTCTCATAAAGTGATCTTATAAAGATTGCGAATCAGTATGAGTTTTTATGTTTCATGACGCGTTCTCATCTTTGTTGTTTTTATCATGCTGTTCATATAAATTTCCATTTCCCATTATTCAGTGATTTTTGTGGTTCCTAAGCTTATTATCCATTTCTCTGTCTTCAACTCTCTCATGGACTATTGAGTTTCACATTTCCATTACGCGTCCCATCCCATTCCATAACTACAAATAAAAAGGACGAGACACACATTACACCGACGCGAAACAAACGAGAAAAAGATGAGCAGCCAGATGTTTTATCGTCATCTTTTTTACAAAAATCCTCCTCTCAATTTCTATCTCTTTTCATTTTCCATGTCAAGTTGTATGTCAGCTCGTCCTTCTTTATATTGCTAACTTGACAAAATATTTTTTCTCTATGTTGACGTTAGTTTACCGGATTCTTCAAACAAATATGACATCATTGGCAAAAGACGAACATTAATTGGTTTTTGGAAAATATATATGAGTATGACCGTCGTATAAAAATCGTCATCAATGTTCACATTAATGTGACTTTAATTGACATACAAATGGGGTCTCAGTTTATACGGTGAATGACGATACTCCGTAAAAACTGTGAATGAATGTACCATGAGGAGTACTTTGAAATACCTAATCTGCTTAGATTCAATATCCGGTTTATGGTAAACAGTGACAGAACCTTGAAAAGTAATACAAACTATTGGCTGCAAGTTCGGTTACTAAAATAATAGAGTTGGCCCGTGGGTGCGTTTAGGTTGAACAAACATGTCAATTAAATACGGAAACCTGCAGTCCCAAGTTACAAAATAAAAATGTTTGTTCAGCCAAGAACGACAGTTTATAGGGTTTCAATGTAAATAGCTTATAAACCTGGGGCGAAGTAAGATAGATATTACCTATATATAATGTGCTTACTCCTTACTTCCTATAAAACTATTCACTCACATCAATTCAAATCAAGATATTTGGTTGTGTTAACTTTTCTGAAAGTGATTAACATGTAGTTTGACATTTGGTTCAAACCCGAAGCATTTTTCTTCTTTCTGAAAGGTTCAAACGGTGAGATAAATGGAATGATTTATTTTTGGAAATGAATCTAGGAGAGTGAAAACATTTCGCGTAGGAGAACTATTCCAACCTTTCTTTAGTATTGATAAGAAAAGAAGTTCTTCTCAAGAATAATTATTAGTGTGTAGTTAATGAAAACCGAGTCAATTAAGAGCTCAACTGGTTTGCGCATCGGAGCAGCTCATTAGCTTTGGTGTATTTTCTTCAAGTAAGAAAAACTGAGAAAGCTTTGCAATTTTTACTGCCTACTTTTTTCTCAAAAATATTTCCTATCCGTTTCTGTCTTCACGTAAGAATTTATTGGTTGTTTCGGTTGACTTGATTCACGTAAACCACTCAAAAAACTGTTCTTTTAGATGGAAATACCACTTCATAAAGAAAATGTTCGGGAAGAGTGAAGCACTCCTTTTTACAATCTTATCCGTACAAAAAAATGTATTCACTGAATGAGTAGAACATGACAGCACTACCAGCGAATAAACCAGTTAATGTTGACGTTTTAAGTAATAAAAAAGAAAGAAGTAGAGCAAACAAACAATTTTTAGTTTTCTCAATGTGAATAACAACCAACAACTCTTTTTAAGACATCACTAGTAGTACAAAACACTCATATCAGCGTAGGCACATTCATTTCCTTCACATATTTTAACTTGGTATCTGCCAAGCAATGTACATTATGAAGAATGTTTTATAAAACAGACAAAAATGCAAATACATTCATTCAAGGCTCCAATACAAACTATTTCCAAAACATTTAAAGTTTGTATTCACGTTTACATAATTTTACATCAAACACATATTTTCTAAAGAGTATTGATTAAATGTTTGTAACAAAACTAAATTAATCCCACCACGAGGGTTTGTTTTCTTTGTAGACCGGTTCGGGTTGTTCTTGCTCCAATTGGCGTAAAATTCTCGTTGTGCGTCGCCCGCCAGGAGAATCATTGCCGACTATTGTTGTATTGAACGCTTGAGCTCTCTTTGGAGTTCTGGAAAGCTTGGATGGCCGAGAGCTGTGAAAGTTATCTTGTCTTGGTGCTGCCCCAGGATGTGGCAAGGGCACCTCATCATGCATTGTAACTGCCCGTTTAAATACATCCAACAGCGACTTTTTGGTAACGTCCTCATCGCAATTTGGATACTGCCAGATTGGATCTGTCTGTAAGGGTCCAGCAAGGGCTTCATCTTCAGTCGGAGTGTTTTCTAATTCTCTCATGAAGTCTTCAGAATACTCAGCGTCGATGAGTGAAAGCCTCTGCTTGGCAAGAATAATGGCGCCGTCAACTTTCCCAATGCGGTTGTCTAACTGAGCTAACTCTTCTGTCAAAGGATACAGAGAGCGACTTGTTTCTCTGTAAAAGCAAAACTTTTCAAATGCATACTTGGTTCCCCTTTAAGAAAATAACTTATTTGTTTGACTTACTCTTTTGCATCGTCTATCATTCTTTGAAGCTTGTCATTTTCCTGACGCAGCTTTCTAAACTCAATTTCCATTAGGCAGGCATCGTCTTGAGACCTCTGAATGACATTTGCTAATGGATTTGCGCACTTCGACATTTTCTGAATAGCTGCTTTCAAATCTTCCATTTGCTTTAAATAGACTTCTCGTACTGCAGCTTTGTCGCGTTCTTCCATCTCATTTTGCAGGATACGACCCCTTCCAGAACTGGACAGGCTTTCTAGTTCACGCTGAGTCTGAAGGATTTGTTTGACCAGTGAACTACGACCCTCATTTGAAAGATTATTAATATCCCTTCCTGAAGATTGCATAATCGAGCTCTGCTGGAGGCGCTCGAGTGTATAATCTCTTTCATGTTCCATAGTTTCTTCTACTAGAAATGCGTCGTCGTCTTCATTGTCGGACTCGTTGTCCCTGAGAACGGTAACAGGACGGAGAGAAATCTTCTTGTCCTCCGAAATAGCCTTTTGAGGAGCCGACTGATAACCTTCACTATGTCCCGAAACAGAACAGTTTTCCTCACTTGCGAAAACTTTACGAGTTTTGATCTGCGACTTATTTTCGTCAAGTCCTTCCGGTTCATCTTTCATCCATGCTGTGGCCGATTTTTGCAGTAACTCTTTGGGCATTTCCGGATACACAACCTCCGCAGACGACGCCCTCCATTCGCATATTTTACGGTTCATGTATTCAGTAACAGCATCATCTGAAGATGTGCTACGAACAGTAGCCGGGCATTCTTCCTCACAGCTTTTAAGCTGGGGTTGGGGATCAATCAGAGATTCTCCCTTCTGAGCAAAATTTTCATTGATCAAAGTGTTGGACACTTGTTCATCTGCGAGTTTTGAGCTTGGAGGTCGCGCATTACTAGTTGTTGCCTCGCTGCCTTTTGTGTTGTCAGGTTCTTCAAGAGCTTTGATTGAATTGTCATTTTCATCAGGAGCACTTTGATTTTCCATACCATCTTCGGCCATTTTTTGACGTAATTTAGTCCGTGTAACTGGTCGCTGTTTAGGGACTTGTTTCAAGTTGGCTGGAGGCATGGCAGTAGAGATAGCTAAGGAGCTTGGTTTCGGTGATGGAACCTTTGTTTGCGACTCTGATTGTTTCAAATGTTGTTTAGGATCAGGAGATGGCTCAGAATCTTCCCGTGGCATTGTCTCTGCTTTCTTGGGGAATACTTTGCCTGACACGGACTGCCTTGAAAGAGACTTCTTCAAGCTTGTTCCTGAAGACTTGCGGTCTGGTATAGTTGACGAAGATACGGATAGCGTAGCAGATTTCGATTTGACAGATTCCTTCGAGGATTTCTTTGCAGCTAACTGTTCCGACTTGCGGCTTGCTGATGGACTTGGTTTCACAAGGTTGGTGCCCTTATCCCCTGGAGATTTCCCTTTCGTTTTGCTGGATGTTTTACGAGCCAGCGGGGCCAACGGGATTGGCGCTTTGCTTGCAACCTTTTTACTTTTCTTCGGAGAGCCCTTTTTTTCTTTCCGACTTTCTCCAGTATTGTTTTTGGGGACTGAACAAGCCTCTTTAGGGGGCTTGACCTCTTCAGATTTCCTGCGTTCCTTGCGAGCATGTATGGAAATAGCTTTCGCTAGCAGCTGAAGCATTTCATTCGTCTTGTCTGCCTCCTTGCCAGAGAGGATTTTTGAAGTACGGGCTGTGCATTTCTCGCCAGTTTCATTT
>JAAXOA010004156.1:0-10599 GCA_036561885.1 Salina celebensis
AAACTCTATTGGCATATCATACGAATTATTAGATTATATTACTGACATTAGACAGGAATCGACCAGGAAGTTATAACAGAAGCTTATTTGACAAGGTCTTTTTTTGAAAATGTAACAGTTAACTTCACAACTGAAATGCTCATTGATGAAGTCACATTGTTCCAACACGAGTTGTTTCTTAACACGATTTTTAATAGAATAAAATTTATTTTAGCCACTTTAATGTTGCAGTTGAACATTCTTAATTACAATATTACGTACATACCCACGCCAAGAATTAAAATGTTATTAATATTAATACGAAATCATGAACGAACCCGGGTAAATAAAAATGGTGAAAAACAGTTTTTAGAAAACGTAGTATTTTACTTAAAGTTTCACTCGTTGTGTCTTTTAAGGCCCTTGGTAAACAATTATATTGATCTATCAGTTGTTGTTGATCATCGGCAGAATAAAAAAAAATGTTGTTGTGATATATGTATGTATGCAAGTTAACGTAACCAAACTGAGAACCTGTAAAGTTATTTCTGAATTAGGAGGAGTTATCTTGATAGCGTCTTTCTTTTTTGAGATGAGGTCACTGGTCACTATATTAAAGTGAGAGATTCCAAAACAATCTTGATAGTCTCTGACCCTGCGACCGTACATCGTGCACGGTGTCAAAAAATATGCTCATATTCTACAACGAATCTACTAACAAAACTACCAACTAGCCAAGAGTTTCATTAACGTATTTTAGAGGCATTGCATAATGATTATACCTCTAAAAATGCACAGTAGAATTACGATTACATACTGGATTGTGAAATATGAGGATGTCCAAGACGAAATTCGACAGAGACAACCTTGAGCGACGGAGTATGTATGTGACATTTTAGTTCTTCGATACTATATTAAACTATATTGTATTACATGCGTACAGCTTACACATTCATTGAAGTATTATGCGTAATTTCACGACTCGTGGAAACCTTCAAAATGTTGTTGCAGATATTATACTGATATTGGGCACGGCACCCGGAACACAAAAAGATAAATGAGTAAACACGATGAATTAAATAGTTCCTCAGACGTGTTCCATACCTATGTGTACTTAGTTAGTATTGAAGTAAGAAATCTTCAAACTTTCCTCGGCAGATGTTGTGAGATTTCTAACACCATAGAATTAATGTAAATATAGTAAATATGTACATATTAGAAATGACCTTTCCTCAACCAGTAGTTTTTAATAATATTATTATCGTACTTGGATCGTGTTGTTGGTTTTTTTAAATTCTCAAACCCACATTTAGTTTTGTTTATAACCCAGGAGAAAACTTTTGAGAAATACGTAATATAATCAATCATCAATACCTTCTAATGATAAGGTAGGAAAATTCCAAAAACATTTTCAAGATTAAACCTTACCATAATGATAAGCCGTACACAAGGTTTTTTTACTACTAATATTTACCATTTCATATTAAACCTCGTACTTATGTATGTATACTTATGTATGTAATTATAACGACACGTATAGGTCAGTGATTTTGCATTTTNATTTTCAAGATTAAACCTTACCATAATGATAAGCCGTACACAAGGTTTTTTTACTACTAATATTTACCATTTCATATTAAACCTCGTACTTATGTATGTATACTTATGTATGTAATTATAACGACACGTATAGGTCAGTGATTTTGCATTTTGATAAACTAAACATCGTTGGAAAACTTCATAAACTTGAAAAGATGCCAGATATTGGATACCAATGACTATTCACTGCCAATGGAGTTCAGAAGTATTCCAAAATTCGTGTATGGAGTTTGGGTTTTCGGCAAATCAATGGAATGGCATATGCATCAAAGACATGTGAAAATATACGCATTTTCAGCATTCCGTAGTCAACATCAGTAAATACTAAGAAAGACAACAATAAATAAGATTGAAAATCTGAACCATTTTATTTGTACATTCATCGTAATATGACTTCAAGAAACCCTTGGCAGGTTTTGTACAAAGGGTCGCATTTTGTTGAAGTACGCAAACTTTTACGTGTAAATCGTAAAGCTAGATATCATACATGGTTTTCTAAGAGTATCTTACACGATTTATAACTGGTAAATGAAAAAATGAAAGAGAAAAATGGGGCAACTGAAAAAGATTAATCATATAGTTCATAGGAAATGGCAGTGATTTAGTACAAAAAATTATGTATTATAATAATAAATAGACGTAATTAAATAGATGTAAAGGTTTTCCATTTATTTGGTAAGTTGTAAATCAAACTTAATTGCTGCATAACAGCCTAAGCCGATATCAAAACTGTAGCATGGTTTCTGGCGACACCATGTGCATTTGTAGCGACACAATAATAGGTCCCAATACGTTCATCTGTAACCGCTACTATCTGGATCCAACTGGTACTCATTGTTTGCTCAGGGCCCCCTCGAACTGTTACAACCACATTTGAGTCATCGCCTAAATTTCATGCGAAGAAAACATACATTTTGTCATCTTATCATCATATTTGTTATCTCAATCTCTATGTATCAGAATTCGTATGAAATAGACTATGCATGAAATTTGTAATGGGAATTCGTCTATTCGTAATCGGTATATAATGCCCAGCTTTTTTTTTTTTTTTTTGAAAGCCGTTGATAGGTTTGGTACAAAAACGAAAATTAGAGGGCACCCACAGACGAGCAAGGCTTACCCATGGTATCCTACCGTAAGTAAGCCTTGCTCGTCTGTGGAGGGCACCGACTGGAACATTTCTGAAAATTGATGTACCAACTATTTGCGTTCGAGAGATATCGGTACTCTTACTCACCAGGCAGAATTTTGGGTGCTCCACTAGAACCATGTGGTAAGAATTCCCAATGAATGACAGCACCTTGATCAGAAAATAGAAAATACTGATGAAAAAACACTATTTTGAGGCTTTGTGAGAAAATACGTCGTACGTAGAAAAAATACATACTCGGGAATCCTCTGACTTCACATGATAGTGAAGCATCTTGACCCTCCGAAACGGTAATATTCTCTATTGAAGTTGGTATCCAAGGGGCTACATGAGAAAAACCAAGTGAAAAACTATCAGTATATTATAAATCAATTTTCGGAATTAATGGATTGGTGACAATTAGGAAGAATCTCCCACCTGAAACACATGCACCATAGGAAGCGATCGCCAGTCCACTGCTTTTGTAAGCGGCTTCACGAAGCTTGCATTCGTTGCTGTAAGTGCGGTTATCGTTACCGCATACTAACCGTCTATCACGACACTCACAAAGAGCTTCTCGAGGTTCCTAAACCCATGAAGGCAATTCTAATTTAAAATACTACTTTCAATAAATAAACTCACAAACTTACGTTGGAATCAAGATCCTTCCGCAAGATGCAGAAAAGTCCAGTAGCGCATATTCCAACATCAGGGGTAATTGGTAGATTGGGAATGGAGGAATTGTAACATCGATTTCCCTCGCCGCTCCCGCAGATATTACAACAAGAACAACGATCAAGAACCTATAAACACACGCTAGTCATAAGAATAACCAACTACTATAAAAACAGTACTCTTTTTGCATAGTATATCTCACCAATCCAATTTGGCAACTTTTTTCAGTATAGCTCTTACACGTAGACATGTCACACTCTCCACAACCTTCAGGAAGTGGTTCGCTATTACTGTTACGTGGGGGTCGCTCAGATCTATTTCCCGAAGCATGAGACTTCCTAGATCTAGGTCTTACTGTTGTTGTTTCTTCAACAACGGCTGTGTCTGGTACACTTTCTTCTTCATCTGCCTCCAAAGTAGGGATTGTAGTGGTTTCTACCGTAGGCCTCCGTTTCCTCGCAGCTAGCGACTTCGATCTCAGTTTGGAACGCGCATTGGTTTGACTTAGAGTATCACATACTACTATTGTTACTACAATAGCAAGTACTAGAATTATGGTAGTTGCGGACACGACTTTGGCCATTTTTCGCCTTCGTGGATTTGAACAAAAAGGCAAAGCGTTGGGCGAAGAGGTGGTTGCTGTCGTCAGCGGATGAACTGGTGGTTGATGAGTCTTAGGTGACACAAAACTAAATGAACCACTTTGCCAAGAAGATGGCAAGCTTTCCATCACTAACTTACTTTTTCTTTGACTTCTCTAACCCCATTATAACATGAACCACATTTTTTTCTGCAAGATTACAAGTCAATAGTTAACCTTATCAGCAAGAAAAAAAAAAGAATTAAAAACAAGAGCGTAAGTATAAACAGGGATTGCAGTGTCGTTGTTCGACTTTCAGTGTTATGGAGTCAAGAATGCGTTTCAAGATCCAAGATAGAAAAAGAAACCAGGCAGATAAACGCTTCCCGCAGCTCTTCCGTGATCGTCTGTAAATTTTAGAATGAACTTGTTTCTGCGATGGCTTCCAAAGAAATGTTTGAAAACTGGACGCAGCGATTTTCATATAACATTTCAAATTGTTTACCTTACGTTGATTGATTGACAAAATACCATCTTTCAAAGGGAAACGGCCGGTAGAAGTTCAACGGCATGTTTATTTTTTGTTTTAAAGGAGACAAGCCGCTCAGTTTACGATTGAAATTCTGCTGTTTTCCCAACAACGCCTGTGAAGCTGGAGATTTTTCTAGAACATTTTTTTTCACTATTTAGAATGTACATCACTCTCATGCGAAATCAATATGTACATGCATACATATTGGAAATGGATATCAGTATAGAATAGAAATGCAACGGAACAATATTTTCTTTTCAATTTTTATGGAATTTCAACCGTTAATGAATTGGTATATGACCGACTCGTTTACTATCAACTATCAGAATTGTAATGACTTTCCTTGTTATCAAAAGTGCAACAGCCTATTTTAAGATTCATTGTCTCTATGACTTTAGCGTTGGCTAAAGAAAACAAACATTTCTTTTAATACGTTTTCTTATTTCTACAAGTGTTAGGGTTATAAATAGTGCAAATGTTATGTATGACACATCTTTCTTCCGATCTTCCTTCGGTATTTCGTTGCAGCGTCTGTCAGTTCTGTACTCCATACTCCTAGGTTCTACAAAAATGAAAGGTATTTGGATTTCCAAGCTAGCTACCATTTAACGATGAAATCAAAATCAAAAGTTTCGGCCTGAAAATCTAATCCATTCTGTTTGAAAATACTGAGCGTACGTTGACGGGAATGCAATATGCATTACTGATATGATGAATGCGTTTTGTCGAAATCCATATTTCAACAAGAAAGCGATTGATGAAATGACAAACTGGAAAATGAATCGGGAATACCAATGCAAAATAAGACCTCGCAAAAAAATAATTCAACAGATTTACGATGAAACATGAGGATCTCATTATAAGCACATTTAAAGTAATTTAATAAAAGTTCAGTGACCTGAGGGCAAAAGTAATATGTGTATTTTATGTTTATCAAGAGACTGGCAGACTAAAAGTCAAAAGACTCGGAAAGTTACAATTGCAAAGAATGGATGTGCAGATTTTAGCTATATACCGTTTGAGACATTTCAATAAACAAACTTTCAGTTCACTCATAAATTGCATTCAGTGTAGAATGAAGCGGAGAATGAATGTGGTGTTAGTGTATGAAACTTGGTCAAAGCCTTTTCTTCAGAACGGAGCGGCACTTCCATTGTGTCTTTCAAATGATTGACTGTATTAAATTCCTCTTATGGCGCAGAAAATGAAACTCTAAAAAGAGACCCACGAAACATGATTGTGACGACCTGTAAGGTTACATGAAAATTTCGACGAGTTCCATCTTAATGAGCTCATTTATTAAAAACTGTTTTGCATTTTTCTAGATTCATGATTTAAATCAAATGGAAACTTTGCTATATAATCCTTTTTATGATAGGTTGGCATAGAAACGCATGTAGGCAAATAAGGAAATGAAAATTTGTGCGTAACTTTAAACTTTACTGTGCTATTAAAAAGAGGATGAGGATGAACCTCATTAAAGATTTTCATTCATATTGTCTATTTTAGTAGCTGTAAACCCTGATACAAATTATTTACCAAACCAAGAATTTAACACAATTGAATGTTGTTTTTAAAACGAATTCATTTGAACTAAACTTTGATTTTTATTCCAAAACTTGATTTTTGTACTAGCAAAACCGTTGAATCTTCGTCTGCAAAACCATGTGTGCTGTATCGGCACGATTCCACCACAGCTTTGCATCGTGGCGAAGGCAGGCTCACCATGATCGCATTGCAAGAGGCAACAAGCAACACGGATATACAGGCCAGCTGTCAACACACCTGGTTTTTGAATAGAAGCTACAAATGTAAACTAATCTAATTTAGTGACTGGAATAAGATTTGTGAAAAACTGGATAAACGTTCACGAAGCTGTTACTTATATTATTTCCGGTAAACCATCAAATAGCTGCAACAACAAAATGGAGTCTCTCAAGGATACTTCGACCAGTGGAACTGGGGAGGATAGCTCCATAAAGGACACTGCTTCTCTTAGTGAAACTTCTAAATCAGGTTTGAAGATATGCATTAAGGAATGTACAATGACGTTGGAATGATCCCAGTCCTTAATAATATTTTATTACATCTTTACAGGATTCAACCCCAAGGCTTGGAACGATCCGCCTTCTGGATTGCTGGGTGTGAAGCCAAAGGATGCCACCAGTGCCCGACCTAAGCTCACTGCTCGCGTTGCTTTCCCGATGGATGCTTCTAAACAGCCAAGTGCCTCTGGGACGTTGACTGCTAGTGCTCCCCCTCCTACTCAAGGATTCCAACCTCCTGTTCTTGGAGGGATTCCACCCCCACCAATGGCGACTAGCACATTCAATCCGACTTCAGCGCCGCCTCCTTCGTAAGGGGATTCATAGGAGGAGATTACTCAACGAGATTAAAATTGACTAGTTCTACTTCTACCTGCGTTTCTAAACGTCCACCAAGTTTGTCTTGCGTTCAAGTGTACTCATCATTATAGATTGTAAGTTAATACAAAAATAATTGTTACTAGTAATATTTGTGTGTCAATCACAGAACTGAAATATTTTTCTAACTGCAAGGTTTCTACCAGATTTTGCACCACTGAATGGTTGCAGGCAGCCAATTGTTGTTAATGTTGATTTTGCATGAAATAAACATTTTAAAATTTGAAAGTATTACTATGTCCAGAAGGAGTACCACCTCAAGTAAATCCAGTGATCATCCAAGATATTCACAAGTGACATAAACTTCTCCACGTCGACAAAATCTGATTTCGCAGCAGTTGAAAGGATCGACTCTGTCTGATTTAGTATTGGAGAGAAGTTTACATTACATGTGAAAATCTTGGGTGATCACATTTTTTTCAGGAGGTACTCCTTCCGGACTAAGTACCAAAAAACCTATTGATTTGCATCGAGTATCAACCTAGAGATTTGTATCAATCAACGTTCGAGTTGATTTATTGAAAGCAACCAATTAGTGGGTAATTCTATTTTTTGTAACTAACGTATTACGTAACCAGTCAGTCCTGTCAATATGAGACCAGAAGAAGCGGATGCAAGGAAATATTCCAAAATCAATAGAACTAAAATTTTGTCATGTTTCCACTGTTACTTCTATTTCTTGTAATTATATCTTATACAAGCACCAAATTCAAATTATTTCAAAGTCCAATCACCTAAATACTAATGCGATAGAATTCCAGAAGTTAAAGTATACAGTGTTTAACTACAAAGATTAAAGCTAATAAAATAACAAACGTGCCAATCTAATACTTCATCAAATATATAAAAACTGTAACACCCCTATTCATATCAAATTCAATTCAAGTAATGTTAACTACTTGTATCTGCATTCTCATATTATTATCATTAGGTCAACTAAAATTATACATATTAATTTATCTGTCAAGTCTACTTAATCAAATCAATTTTCAGTTTTAGTTGCTTTGAATCACCTGTTTCACTGGACCGGATCTGTCGTATGGATATCTTGGAAAAGCCAAGACAAGCAAATAACTCCTGTGATGTTTTTGCTTCTACCACTTTCTCTGCTAGACTTTCTGCCAACTTTCTCTCAGCCAAATCCCAACCTAGCAAAGCAGCTGCCGCTAAGAGTTCCATGCTGCTTTTCACGGTTTTCTTTCCACCAAGCATACCGTTCATCCACTCCCCCAACTTTATCTGAACGGTCTGTGATACTTCTCGATCTATCACACAAGTCGCTCCATACAGAGCTACACAAACCTCCGACCATGTTTTAGCAGTTCTAATATGTTTTGCAATATTCATAACTATTTTCTCCTCTGCTTGCTTGTAACCGGCTTCTCTTGTCACTTGAAGAAGTTGTAAGGTACTGGACGCATATGATGGATCTCCTAACGCAATGTCCAACAGTTTCTGTAGTCTTTCCAGACCAAACTTTGCTGCAGTTGTAGCCACACCGCTGATAATGTCAGGTTTCCTCCATGAATCACACAACTTTCCAGTTTTCCAGAAATTTACAATAATACGCATGATTTCCGCAGCTTCTATCACATGTAGGGACTGAAATTGCGCCCCTTCCGTGTTTGATGCTTTTACAATTTTCTCAAGAAGTGGACATCGAACTGGAATCAAGTATGAGTACAAAGAAAAACCTTCTAAGTATGTGTTTTATATACATATTTGTAACATAAGTTCGTCTGTAGATTACTCACGTAAGAGAAGATCCTTGTCCACATAAAACTCCACAAGATCACTTGAAACTATTTTTAACTGCGGTGATTTCCGTGACTCCAATAATGCAAGACAAGCTGTCAGGATTTCATGAGATGCCTCCTTGTTAAACTCCTCCCATGCTTTAACCGAGGAACTGGACTCGATAGGATTTAGGTATTCGATAGACAAGCTAAAATTGATGATCAAGGTTTCCTCCAAGCCGGTGCCCAAATGATTTGGCTTTTTTTGTGAAAACTTGTCCCAATCTCTCCTAATGTTGAAAGGTAGTTCTAAACTTTTTGTATCAGTTGCCATCCGGTCCGATTTCTATTCAGGGGTACAGGAACACGTCACAGAAACATTTTGTTAAGCTTTAGAAAATTACAAGAAACTGCTTTACTTACGCTTGTAGATCGGTCAGATAGGCTTCCATCTGAATTTTGTAGTGTAGCCGATATGTCAACATTAACTGGACAGTTGTTTATGGATTCCATCAATTCGATTGTCAATTTAATGCGGTGGGACTTTTTGGCGAAGGAATGATATATTATTTTGAGATTCCATTTACTCAAACGCTGATCGACACTTTTTAATTCAAACGAGGCTTCCCTGAGGAGAATTGACTCCTGTTGAGAATGGGGGTTCCATTGCCCTAGTGGTATGGTTAATGTCGTCTTTTGAAATGACTTGGTAACGCTAACCTTTTCTAAGGGCGCCTCAATTAGTACAGGATGCATATTGGGTTGGGATGGTTTCGGAAACTTTTCTAATAAAGCTGCGCTAATAAAGCGCTAATCAAACATCTACTCAATACAACCAATGGGAAGAAATGGGACTGCGACAGCTACTTAATTAGTGTGAGCTTTTCCACCTGAACTTCTAGGTCGGTTAACAATGCACAAGACGACGAGTCGGTCGCCTGTCGCTAAACGATGAAGGAATTTATGCAAATTTATTCATGAACATGCAGATATAATTGCTCTAGGGCAATTTTCAGTTTTTAGCCTTGAAACAGTATTCAGGGTGATTGGACATAAAGTCCTAAAATCATTACTTTCCGCAAAATGTAAGATGCTTATGTAGAGGCCCTTTTTGTGATTTGGAGTGAAGAAAGTACATTTGGATCATTGTGGATGTGGTTGGTAAAGCTGATTCACTGCAAGCTGTATCTAGTATCTATGTAGCACCTGAAGAAAGCATTGTATTCATAATTATTCAGAAGAGAAATACAATATTATTTCAAAGCTTTAAAACTAAAACGACATTTAATGCAATTCTATTGCAGTGCATTATTCATTATGAATGACATTGTGGAATAAGTGTACTCAACTTCACAGCAATGGCTGCAAAGTATGAGCGTATTTTGGTGAAACCCTAGGAAAATCAGTAATTTCGACTTCTTCCACTAGAATGTAAATTAATTTTATCCTTAATTGTAATATTGAATTCCATTGAAGTCCATGTCACCACATATGTACAACTACCAGTTTATACAAAAGAGCTCTTTAAGCTGTATCGCATCGGAAGGCGCCATGGGATAAGCAGGTGCAACGTTATGCTACCACAGGTGTAATTAAACGAATTGTAAAGGCAGAACAAAACTCACTGCAATTTTGGTCGGGAACAAGATCCGAAATGAAGAAAAAACACTTTATTCTCGCTTGGGAGGAAGTGTGAGTCATGGCATGTAGAATGAGGAGATTCATCGGACCACCAAGTCCTAAATACGAATCAAAAGGATGCAAAATAGCAGTGGTTATCAAGAAAGAAGTAATTTTCAAGATTAGAGTACGGCGATTAGAAACTTTGTAAAATTTGTGTTTCATAATAAATTATTATATGATGTAAGATTTCATTTCAAAAACTCAAAACAGTTTCTTGAGTTCAGAAGCAGGCTCAAGATTTTATGAGTCACACATTTCATTAC
>JAAXOA010004157.1:0-10597 GCA_036561885.1 Salina celebensis
CTAGATTGCTTGTGGATCGATACGGATTTTCTCATCTGTCATTCTCCGAATAAAAAGCCTTTCAGAAAGAAAGGAGCATCAGAGGCAGATGGGCTTTTTTTGGTTCTTCATGGACTAACTGAATACAATGCGACGGTTATAATAGAGATAATAGGCTTGAAGCGTGCAATTTTCAAAATATCACGAATAAGATGGCTAGAAAAGAGAAATAAGAAAAGCGGCCTGTCTATGGTCTCTTAGCTAGCCAAGTACCTATTTTAGTTCATGGTTGCGGTTGACAACGTATTTTCCCTCATTATAGAGCTACGCGTATACCTTTAATGAAATTATGAATCTCAAGCATCTACGGAGAATTTTCACTGGCGTATGTCTAATGTACTTTGGAAATGGAGAGATTCGAAGGAAAAATTGTTGCAAAAAAATTGTCTTGTAGCAGAGGAAGAAAATAGAGACTTTCTTTCCCAGATGGATTTTAGTTTTGATAAGTTTTCTGGGCCTTTTCAGGGAACGTTAATAGTTTCGAAATAAAGTTAAGTAGAAATTGATCAGTCTAATTGACAAAAGCACAGCACTCTATGGGCTTCTCTTGAGGTGAAAGATGTATAAAATCAGAATACTAGTTAGCATCAATACGTACTCAGAGCTTATGCATGTTGTAATACTAGTTTTTTGACTTTTTCAATGAAAATGTTCTTATATTCATTGCTTAAAGACCATATTTTGGCATGTATAACATGGAAATGTCATGATGAATTTAGTTTGTTCATCAAATTGCAACAGATTTGTATGAACAAGTCGTGATTTGTTGCAACCTGCTAATAAAGATTAATGAAATAGATGTTTTCTTGTATGAGTCATCCAATGATACTATCCGTAATTATTTAGCAATATTACTCGGTATTATTTCGTAGCAAAAATATTTCTCGGAGAAAACTTATTAGTTCTGAATGCCAAAAGGCAGAAGAATGTAATCTGACCTGGAATATGATAAAAATTACCGCTGAGCACAGCTTAGAAAATACGTAACAGATACGTTGTTGTATGAAATATTCTCCTTTTGTGGCTGTTTCTTGCAAAGAATTTTTGATATTGAATGCCTTTCGCAGTAATGTCGTCAGATTAACTTCGATAGGGGCTAATAGAACTGAAAAGCATTTTGCTTAACAACAATTGATTTCAGAGACTGCCTTGGAAGCGCAAACTAATATTTTTGAACGAGATTCAATCATGAAGTTGAAAATTTCCTCGCAAAATCTACTCAAGATTCTATTACAATTCTAACTGAAAACAAAGTTCCATTCACACTTTATAGTCGCGTGAAGGTGCTAGAGGTTATGGGCCAATATGTCGATATTAGAGTGAGGCATTAGGGAGGTCTAACGTTTTGTTCGGTAAAAAAAGCTTTCAGAAGGGCAACTTTCATGTTAACAGAGATCCTTGTAAGAGTATCCTTGCGAAACAAACACAACAGGAGGTATAGAGCTACATTTACGTTTAAAAATAGAAAAGAGAAGAAGAGCTTCGAAAGAATTTCCACTTCTGTTCGATTAACCGTAGAAACGTGGCTGAAGAGAGGGAACTACGAGAGAGATATGAGGGTGTACCAGGGAAAGTTGATGCTTTCACTATAAAGGACAAAAATACTTAAAGTTTAATGAGAGCAGAAAATAAATTTACTACGGATGTATATAGGTATAAAATAGAGTTCTAATTTCGGTTCGCTCTCAAGAGCCCTCTTCATTGGATAAAAGCATGATGAAGAACAATAATATTTTGGAAATTATCGTGGTTTTTGAAATTAATTATGTGCACAGTTGTCCCTTCTTGTGTTTCTATATGAATACAAAGTGCTAAATTCATGTTGACGCAAGACATCAATCCATTTCAAAGTTTCATAGGGAGTAATTGATTCTAAAGGAACAAAAAACTTTGGTAAGTACATGTCAAGTACCGATAAATTGTTTGCGTTTACTTGTCATGTCAACTTTACAACTATTCTGTTCACGCATGGAAACTCACGCTAACAAAAGACATAAACAAGTTGGGATTCAAAACTTTATTTATATTTTCATCTTGTTATTATTGTCACCACCATGATTTGAACTTGCGATAAGGATGATGATACTATAATTAAAAATGAATCTATTCGTTTCTTTCCCAACAAAGAACGTAAAAAAAGTTTCTGACGCAAAATCATTTTACATGAAACAATTATAATTTATTTTAATGTATGACGAAGCAAACCGATTATTTGAGTTCGCTTTCATTATCATTTTTAACTCCTAATTTATAAGAGAATTTGTTAGATATGAATCGATATGAATTTCGTTTTTACACGCTATCTATATTTGTGAAAATTCCAAGAAAAGATTTCAATCCTCGACCCATTAAGAATACTATAAATAAGTTTAATTATTTCATAGCTTGCGTCAGACATATTTTGTTCACTTGCGATGGAACTTGACATTTAAAGACTTGTATTTGACACTTACTTCTTCATTGAGTTTCTCCTAGAAGCTACATAGAACTTGGTAAACCAAAAGTGAATAACATTTTGGATGTGATTGTGTTCTCCAAATTAAATTTTGTGTTTTTACTTTTCGGGTTCCGGCACGTTTCGCGTTCCTGTTCCATGAAGAAACCTTCTTCGAGAATCTGTGCAAATGAAGCTTTATAAGAGTTCTGTTCAGCATAAGAACTGTCTTACGTCGCCCCATATACATATTATATGTAAAAGTGCGTAACAACTTTCACCCAGTTATAGAAGACCTATTCAAGGATTATTTTTTTCTTGTCAAAATAATCGAAATAGGTATTGAAGGATTTTTTTTTCGTACTGACGCATTTCGCCTTTCGCAGAATATGTCATGAAATTTAGTTCCGATCTGTTCAGTTAATAAATGCTAGGTCTCAAGAATAAGAACACGAACAAAGTTTCATTTGATTAAGAACTGCTTATGCAACAATCTCGCAAGACGAAAAAAAAAATGACAGAGTATGCGAAATGAGAAAAATATGTACATTTCAGCATTTTGTGCTTTGTGATCGCATAAGTCATCTTCAAAGTGAAAGTACAAAACTCCTTACTGACAAGGTCCTAATAGATGAACGATGTCATAGTGACAACTAAAGTGAGGAGTAAACCATCAACCAAGATAATGTCGAAAGAAAGTAGCGCGCTTTAAGTTTCAGATTTAGCGAAAAAAAATAAATCTGATAAAATGTTAAAAACAGAACAAAAACATGGAGCACAATCAACAATTGCAACATTAATATACAAAGAAGTTACTAAAACTAAAAACTGAATTTTCAATCTAGCAATTGAAAAGAACCACCCGAAGGTACACCAAGATTACCCGTAGTAGTGGCCAAATTGAAATATTCTATTACTAAAAGAGGTTGTTACAACTGTAAGCAACCTCATGTTAAATATTACTTCGTTTGGAGCTCAGTCCATGAATTTTGTTTCCCCTTTTGATGTTGTTGAGCAAAGTCGTGTAGTCAGAGGCTTGTAACATTTTGCCATGATGCGATTATGAATCTTCACATTGCGAGAGAAAGCACCGTTTTTTCTTCTGATAACGAATTTTTTTCTCATCTGATTGTCTACTTAGTTACCTTCCTGAGCGGAAGCTTTGTCAAGCGCTAACGTTTTCTACAAGGACACAGGACACAGAGTGAACCATGTAACCAATTGAATACTACAAATTTTCCCGTGCCATATGCGGAAAAAAAGAAACTAATATTAAATTTCCCTAAGGTTCCTGCGCTTTGAGGTTTGAGTGTTGGTGTTTGCGCCAAAAAGGTTTTTAGTAGTAATACATAATAGTAATAGCGTCAGTGTGTGGTGGGAAAATGAGAGGCATCGCTGACAAAACTTTATACAAAATGAAGAATTCCCTTAGGAATATTTTATTACATAGAACTCGATCACATCCACAAGGAAAAAAAATAAAATAATGACCGTGGTTTCATAAAGACGTGTAGTTTGTAGCCGTGAGACATGCTGATAATGAGTCAGGTAGGAGAAGAGTATTGTTTATGATCTGAGATGTAAACATCAGAGTAGAGGGGAAAGAGAGCTAATTTAATGAACATAAAAAACATCCGACTCTATAGCACCGAAAGTTTTAAATGCTCAGTGAAGAAAAAAGAGTTACACACACATATCATATCTTTTTCTCTTATTTTCATTTGTATGTGGAAACGTGGAAATAGTTTTACTACGACTGGAGCTCTCTGCACAACGGTACATTTAACGGAAGAGTTTTTGCATGTTCTTCTCTGGTGGTGATGTGGTACTCGGAAATAAACTCTGATGGTGGTCGTGGTGATGTTCCGTGCTCGACTGCCTTTTAAAATTGGAGTTGATAGTTGTATCAGAAGCACACTTTCACTTTGGCTGTTGGCGTGCGGACGACAGCCACACGGGGTCTCTATCTCCCTTTAGTTTTCTCCAGCTTCCACGGTCTACACTTTCGATATGTTCATTTTCAACACGTTTCTCTTGGATTTCCGCTTTACTCGGGGTGATGATCATGGTGGAAGCAGGCTGCTGGAAAAGCATCACTATTTCTAAGCTCTAGACCATTGAAGGTCGACAGTCTTGTGCAAGCAACAGGGGGAAAAGTGACTGTATGAAAGAGAAAAGAAATCTTTATGGAAAGTGTAAATTAAAAGCTTCAAACGTCCCACTGGAAGGTTTTGGGCAGACAAACTTTTAGTTTAGTTCGACTGACATGTTGTGATGTAGCGGTAATTTAGAGTGGGGGTAGTGCTACTTTGGGAGATCCTCGAAGCGGTTGCCATATTTTTGTCAGAGTTGTTTTTGACAAGGCTTTGGCGATTGGAGATAAAACGGACGGGTGTGCTTCTAATATTAGATTGATCGAGGTCGGTCAGGGGCAGGCGCAGTGAGAGAGAAATTTGGGTTCCAAATCTACATTCCATTCGGCGGGAATGCTAGAAGCTTAGATTAACGTGAGTTTTTGTATTAAAACGGCATACAAAGTATTTTCCATAAAGATGTTGCAAGGTTATATAATACGTGGCAATAAAAAATTCATTGAAAATTAGTCCTTCCGACTCCTGGAGAATTGTTATTTTATCAATAATGTGGTAACATTGGAATAGAAGAGATAGATTTTGCAGGATTTGAATGCATAACAGCAGTGCAATAGACAAAGTTAAAAATTTCAGGAGAGCTGAATTGATTTCGGTAAGCGTTTCCTTTACACCGTTTCTTTTTTGTGGAAAGTGAAAGTCACGATGCTTTGTAATCTTTTCGCATATCTTGGGCTGGTGAAAGTTCTTAGAACTCATCGTAAGCTAAAATACCTTTACCCATATTAAACTGATGCGATCCGACACAAAAATCTAGAAAGGAGGTGGTGTGAATGTAAAATATGGATATAAAAGAGTAGTTGGTTTTACTTTAACATAGATAGTGTATCAGACAAGCTGTAATCTGCTTAGAAATAGGATCTGACAGAGAATCTGATCACCCTTCATGTAAATATAAAAAATAGGCTATAAAATTGGAAATCTACACCAGTCAATAGAATAGACTGCGGGGCTGTGTAACTAAAGCTTATAATTTACATATATCAAATAATGAACGTTCCATAGGCAATTTTATTACAGCGGCTTCCATCCATGTTTCTTTCGTAATCAACTATCCAGTGATAAAAGTTTTATGTTGTCATTTGTCAACACATCCTTTGTAAAGAATGAAATTCTGTTCATTTACATTTAACGAATTTTGCGTTAATACAGTAAATAACAAATTAATGATTAGTTGGTTTGATAATGGTGTTTTTTTTTCTTGTTTTCTACTTTTGAAGGACGATGACAGCCATTTGTTTCGTCTGCAACCTACCAATTCTATCGCATCAGGTTGGGCTCGTTTGGAAAGGTGGCAACGGATTCGATGAGCTAGTTAGGTAAGTTTTTTTTGCATGACGACTTTTTAATTTTAGTCTAACAATCATAAGCATCTACTTCAAAAAAAGTTGTCAGAGTACACCATGTCACAAAACTAGTATAAAATGAGGTTGCCTCATCAGCATAAAGTGACAACTTGTCCTTAATANTCAGCATAAAGTGACAACTTGTCCTTAATATTAATAAAAATGTCAAAAACAAAAAGTTGATGTTCAAAAACTCTGCCTTTTTACGTGACCGATTCTGTCTAAATCCATTTTTTCTGATTTAACGTAAGCTACATAGCTAAAAACTAAATCAAAGTTTTGCTTTGAAATCTAAGAGTTTAAACATCCTGCTATTTCCCTTTGAGAGAAACTTTGTTACATGAGTATCAATATTTCAATGTTTTTACTTTGAACAGGATATGTAAGGGACGGTGGGTATAGCGTAATAATTAATAAGCAGTTTTTTTACATGGATATTAGTGTAATATCAAAGCAGTTTTTTCAAACAACTGTTTTATTCCAAAGAAGATCAAACTTGAATAGAAATTGTTCTATGAAAGTATGGATTTCTTTGTTCCTATTCATAAAGAGTCAATTTTTATATGACAATAGGAATACTAAAAGAAACGAGTTATTATGATGAGTGATGTTCGCTACTTGGAGGGTTGGCGAGACAAAAGCTGTTTATCAATGCAAACAATATCTATTATGCTAACCTGAGCGTTTATCTTATATAATGTGATTATTTGCAACACGTTTCATTACACATATGGTTTTTAACATGATCACCTTTCTTAACCTCATTGTATGATGAAAATGTAGATGAGAATACTTGGAAAGTTGTATGTTTTCATGTTATACCGATTATTATTGTATTCAACTAATTTTCAGGGAACAAGAACAGGAGGAAATTCTCCGAGCTCGACTTGGTCGACGTGATTCTGCTGCTCAAATCACTACCATATCTCCGCCCACCGAGGTATTTTCTTGAACTTTCATCATAGATGTAGTATTAATTACTTATTTAGCTTTCTCACGAAAAGGATTTTGATTACAACTTGGCATAATTACCACCTAAACAAAGCTATTGTACGCTAAAATTTCGAAGAAAGTGAATAATGCTTCTCTCCAAACCGCATGTTCCAGAATTTGGTTCAAATATTCAATACAAGCGGTTATTTACGGATAGATTTGAGTAGTATTTTGCATTTGTAAAGTGAAAGCAAGAGAAAGTTATGCATGACTCATAGTGTAAGAAGAAGTGGATGGAAACACTTGCGGGATAGAATGTTATGCAAGTTTCCCACAGCTTTTTTTTAACAATTTTATTATGCACGCCGTCCATGTCATTTCGATCCTGATAAAATTAAATTTTTAATTACATATTGCCATGACATTTATTGAATTGGTTCTTGTGACAGACTCGTGAAACATCGCCTCCTACATCAAGAAGACGTCGTAAGTTCACTAGCGCAACTTACAGACATCCTAAGGGAATGGGGAAGTGGAGGCGGCCTTAAAAGACAGGACAAGAGTTTATCGCGAAGGGAAACATTAGCAGATTTAGCAAGGTACAGTCACTTGACGCATTACATTTGATGGAAAGAAAGGCTTCGGGTTAAAAAAAATAGGTATAGACACAACAACAAAGATATTTTTTCCTGCCAAAACGAGCGTGTTGATGCTTACTCAAGTATGTGGTACTTTCTCCACCTACACACGGACACGTCATGACAGCCAGAGCGGCTTCTCACGTCACTTGTATAGAAACCGCCAACTGTTGCATACCCCGAAAGTTGAATTTTACCATGAAGGCGTTCAAACTAAAATGCTTTTGCGTTGGTGTTTCCAAATACAAATGGAACTAACTTTCCATCAGAAAAAAGTGTTGTATAAAAGTGTACTAGAAACAATTTTTGTGTGGCAGGTCGCATAACATATTGATTATCTTTTATGTAATCTTTCGTAACATTTTTTGCTGGATTTCCTGTATAAAAAACGGATTTTTTTGTTTGTTCCAGATCCTTGCCATGGGCGAGGAGAGAGTCGACAATAAGCAGTACTGTAAGTGCACGGACCAAGAGAAGGGAGTCCTCGGCTGATATAATTAAGGGGAAATTAGCAAGAAAAACTAGTGTTGATACAAGCTTACTAAAATCAAGACGTGGGTCCATTACTACTGCTAATGTTACTACTTTTAAACGTATAGTTACATCACCTGGTTAGTTGATATTAAGCAGAAATGACATTTAATTTTGAGATAATTAGTTGTGTACAAGAAAAATATCTTTTGTAAACTTAGAACCTGTAGAAATGCCGTCTACTTCTGCTGCACTCACTCCTCTAGTACCGCTCCCTCCACCTGTTATTTCTCCGGGAGAGCCAATTAGTAATGAAAAAATGCGAAGGGAATTTGTTCGACGTGGCTCACGTGCGGGTGTGAGCCCGGAGCGGCCCACGTTGACGAAACCACACCGCCTACGGAGACAATCAACGGTACTTGATGAGTTTGGAACCAAAAGACGGGGATCAAAGTAAAATAAAAATGAATTTTGCCAAAATCGTTTTCTTTCAGTTATACCTAACAAATTGTATCGATTCGGTTGGTAGTATTTTAAAAGAGTACTTTAAACTGCACAATTTTTATGCGTAATGGACTTTTAAGATGAATATGGAACATTGAGTGATGCGATTATCTGCACGCTGCACTCAGGCTAGAGTTGTGATATAACATTATAAAACCTTTAATAAAAATTCGGGCTCATACTTAGTTTATTAGGTCTTCAAATCTTGTTATTGACCATCTCCTGTTCCGTATTGTTTCAAAAGAGAATTCCTCGTTTGATTTCTTTTCATTTTTAAAAATTTTGTTTGATCCTTTATATTGAGAATTTTTCTATTTGGAAAAAGAGGAAAGCTATTGCGGAAATACAAAATGCATAGGTTATTGTACTAAAACTCTATAGGTCGACAGAAAAGGTTGCTTAACTAATGAATCAACGATACACGTTCAACGTAAATACTTTCTCTTTTTTTTACTTTAAAATTGCTGCTATTGTTTAGATAAAAAATGTTTTTTTCTTCGAAATTTTCTATTCAATACTTTTTCTATCAACTTAAATTTCAAACTTTACGATGTATTTTATAATTTAGTAGGTATTGGTTCAATGTATTAGTATATGTATCTATCCATATAATATTGTTTTGTGTTACTCATCAACAATTACTAATTAAGGCGTTCTTTGGGTAATACGAGAAATGTGTCTGAGTCTGAGTGTTGATTGGGCTCTTCAACAAGCGCTCTTGCATCAACCGGTCAAAAAAATAGTTTAAGTGATTGTTTAACCTGAAATGACCATTTTAAATCAAAGAGTGAACATTTTAATGGAAATTTGTGATTCTAAAATTGTGTAACTGTGCATGTATACTAGAATGTTGATGATCAAACCTACTTCAAAGTCACTGGTCTTACATCACGATCCCAACGAGCTAGATAATATTAGACGAAGACAATTTTGGCAACGAGCGTACGGCTATAGATTACCCGAAGAAGAATCAGGAAATGGCTCACAAGAAGGTTCCCAGAGTAGTGAGTCGACAACATCCGAACGAAGATCATCTCAAGTACCATTAGCCCTAAGGTTCAAAATTCTAAATCTTCTTAACAAAACAAAAAATGCAAACTAGATACGTTTATCATCAGTTATGTGTACAGCTCACTGGAATTTTTGATGTAAATATGTTAAACGTAAAAAAAAACTCTATTATTGATTATGGTCATGATATCATCCTTGTTTTTATAGATACGATGAGTTGCTCTCTTCTGTCGACCTGTAAATCTACTCTCAGAGTTAGTTGGAGTATTTATGTTGTTAGTACCTCTCTCTACTCTTCTTCTGGATCCTTAGTTTCTTTTGTAGTTTCACTTACTACCGAAAAACAATTTATTATTTTGTGTCATTTTTCTTTTGTTTCTTGTAAAAACTGTAAAAAGATTACTTCACGGATACAAAACGTTATTGCTATGAGAGTACTCTATAGTTATAATTTTATGTAGCTCTAGGAAGGTGTCACCTTCGCAAACATGTACACAAACTCATAATACATGTAAAATCTGTTTAGATTCTGCTATAAAATCTATGAAAAAAGGCTGTCTGAATAATGGATAGTCTGTTCATAAAACGAAAGGTTTTTATGCAATGTCGTAGGAAGGAAAGTTTGCCTCACTCTTATAGACAATAGAACTCTTGTAGATCATTTCAATTGCTTCTTGTGTTTTGTTTACGGAGGTTTTTGGTGGTAGATGCATGAAACAAGTATTCAAATTCACTAATTAGAGCTTACTAAATTTGTTAATTTGTATTCTTATTCTTTAGACCTTTCCTTTCTCCGGACGATGGAACAAGCGATGAACATTCTGCTATGCAAAGGAAAGCGAGGCGCGACTCGCTTTCACCTGACTCGGCTGCAGAGGACGACCATCGCTTCAATAGAAACAGGCGAAAGTCGCGAAGACAATCAACAGTAAGTTAAAAGACGAAAAAATATAACTCTGTATAAAATTGTAATTCAAATCAAATTTGTTTGGACAGGTCACAAATGATGAGCGAAGGGGATCTCGACGGTCTCCTGATTCGTCCAGCACCTGCTCGTCAAGAGAACCATCC
>JAAXOA010004158.1:0-10596 GCA_036561885.1 Salina celebensis
TTAACCTGTAATGAAAAATGTTCGTACAATGTGATTCCAAGTATAAAATAAAATCCTTGTTTATCTAATAAAACGTACTTTTTGCTTGGGTCCGCTTGAGAGACATGTCCTTGTGATGAATAAGATGCCATCATGGACATTGACGCAGTTTCATGGTACGCTTGCATTAACGGCTGCCTATTATCTGAATCATAACAAAGTACAAACTGCTCCCAGAATGCAAGTACAACTTTCTTTGCTTCTTCGTTGCAAAATGATGACCCTCTGATTTCGGGCATGCGGATTGGCTCCGAGACGTCGAATGTAATAGGCGCTGGGATGTCAACTCCATCCTGCATAGCAAGAAACAAATTAGTGCATGTTAAAAAATACAACGAATAACGTCAATGAACATTTTAAAGAGATCTTACCAGCTTTATCACTTTCGGGAATCGTTTTCTCACGTCACTGCGAATAACAAGAGATGAGTCTGGTTTCAAACTGTCATCTGAAACAACAGACAGAAAACAAAGCGAAAAGCGCCGGATGCTCTACGACATACCGCACTTAAGCAATATATTTCTGCCAACTTCCAGTCTCCTCTGCTTATTCAATGAAACTTTGAGAAGAACCATGGACATCGATTTTTAATCATATCAGAGCTGCAAGTGATTATGTTCCGTTGACCGTCCCCAACTTAATGACCGAACCTCAATAAGGTCAGTACCGATTATTGTATTGTGTTCAGATATGAAAAGACAGCCCGACCTTTTCAGGTACCCGAGGTCCCACGTGTGAACCATTTCAGAAATGTTCCAATACGACTAATACTGGTTTCTTAACTACTTCACCGTTGGACAATCACAAGATAACCCAAAGCATGAGTAACTCAAACCGGTGCTATGCCTGATCAGAATGTGCAAGGTAACTTCATCCCGTGTCGCATATTTTCAAAATACATCAGATATCTTCCGTAAATTGGAAAGGTTTCCGTCGATTCCAGTAAAAGCAGGAATCCTCATTCATATCTCCACAGACCCAATTTCAGGGTCTGCAACCTTTTGATTTTAAAATTACGTCGGAGAAAGTGTTCATTCAGCAAAAAATGGCTGATTAGAACTTGGTTAATAATTAAAACATCTCATTCTTTGTGTTCAACTCGTTAAAAAGAGAGTTGCTGACGGTTAAAACTAATTGTATCCATTCCTCACTTTCCAGGATTTAACTGAAGCACCAATTCGTGAAGCACACTGAACAGGCGTCGGATTTTCGTATAAACCCAGCTCCGATTAAATTGACTGCCAAACACTGACACATTCATTCATATAAAGTTGAAAAAGAAGTCGAGATCACGATCATTTCAGAAAGATTCATATTAATGTGAGCCTCTAAACCATCCTTCCAAGTTCTATAGTAGAAAAATACGCCACGGCTGGCAAAAAACTTAAAAAATTCTGAGCTTCATTGAGAAACGGTTACGATGTAGGGAGATCAACGCTATAATTACAATCCAAGATTTGAGAAGCCTACACGAAGTCTGCCGGTCCATTCTCGTCCGTTACATTACAAGAGGATGCGTCACAGCAGTTGAGATCGCTGGAGCCATGCTGGAACTTTCGACTTACATTCAATAATTTGATAATTTATGTGTAAAGAAATGACCTGATATATTTGTCCTTGTCGGAGTATTTGTTGCAAACGGGATTCTCTTCGAGGATGACTTCTACGATTGGCAAGCCATGGAGCTTGTCCAGTGCGTTAATATCCTGGAACTATACAAACAAATAATGTTAGCAATGTAGTTGAAGTTTCAGAAGAAATTAAGCAATAATTTAAAAAATGGCAGTTCACATTCTAACATTACCTTGTTATGACTCAAGTTCAGGGCTTTCAGCGAAGTTGCTTTTGTTTTGAGCGCTCCAAATCCATCCAAGTTCACAAGTTTGTTGTTAGACAGATCTATCCCCACCAGATTGGCGAGCATAGGATCTAAAAGAGTCAGCAGTTTAATTGCTACGCTGGACCGTGTAATTGGAAGGAAATATTCTCCTATTAATCCGGGACTCATTAGGAAGTTCTCCAAAGAAATCGTCTGCGTTTGTGGGTTGAACCTTCGTTCTAACTCGGCCTTCACTTTAGTCTCACACTGAATGTCGAAATTTGCGGTTGGAGGAAGATGAGTAGGCGATATTCTAAGTTTCAACGTTTGATTGTCCCCTATTGTTACTTTTACCGCTGCAGGCAGCCATTGCTGATGCCGCATGTCGGTCTTCCACAAAAAATACGCTGTGTGTTCCAACAGGGGAATAAGCCACAGGGAGAAACGGAATTTTACAGTTCGTTGTCAACGTTGAAATAACCAGGTCTTTATCGAGTGAAGTGCCATCCAATATCTGTTAAGAAAGTTTTAAAGGGATTAAATTCAGTTGTACTTTTCGAATAGTCGTTTTAACAGTTGTAACGGCTTACAGTGATTTTGTGCCAATGCGGACCAAAAACAAAGTCGTTGTGTTTGTTGCCCTTCCGAACTTTATTGGTCCATTTGCGATTTCTCCGGCTAGAAAAAAAAAGTATTACAAATAATGAACATTTAGCGACCCACTGAAAACTTAGACAAAATAATAAGATAATAGAGCAACTTACTTATTTCCACCCTGAAGACCTTGAGGGTCACCCCCACCCATAACCACATCTCCAGCATCGTCTAACCTCTGGAATGGCCTNTACTTATTTCCACCCTGAAGACCTTGAGGGTCACCCCCACCCATAACCACATCTCCAGCATCGTCTAACCTCTGGAATGGCCTTTGTCCTCTATTCTTCTTTTGAATCCCACGAGTTTGTTGATTGGAAAACTTAAAATCTAGCGAAGAGATTAAAACATATTATTAGCATAACGAGTCTCATGGAAAAATAAAACCTACAGCAATCGCACCTCACAAGTTATCACACTGACTATAATTTACTCTAACAACAACACGAGCTTTTATATCTTACCGTTGTTGAACTTCTTCCCTCCTTGAAAATTTCCTCCACGTCCTCCGCCACCTCCAGTATGGAGGAACTTGGCCGTTCGACCGTCATTAATTGTGCCTAGGCATTGTCAATCGCCAGTAACAGTTGTACTCTCGGAATGCTTTCGATTACTATCCACACAGGATCCAGACAAATTTCTGGTGGCAAAACCAAAGAACGTTGCACTATCAATTATCTAATTCTAGTTTACGTTGTGTAATGTAACAACCTTTGTAACAATAAAGTTAGTTTTTAATTATGTCACTCAGGTATAAAACGTTACAATGTGCCTAAACGGTTTAAACTTGGGCTAAACTATTTGACTTCGAAAGAACCTTTTTAAAAACTAACAATTAGCCAGAACGGTCAGAACCCAGTTTTTGATTTCCGAACAAAACAATAGCAACACGATAAATAACAGAAACATCTGTGCACATGCTTTGATTTCTCGATTATTTCCAGTCGTTGTCGATGTGGTTGAACTAGTTCTACTTCCCAATTAACTTCTTTTTAATGATTTCTGTTATCAAAACGTTTGACCACTTCATATTATAGTTTTGTCATTTGTCGATTCTAGCTATTATAAGTAGACAACCACTTGTTGTAAATAAATAAATCATAAATAAGATTCTGAGGATAAGAAACCACAGCTGTGTTCCAAATCAATAAACTAAGACTTACTTTGGTTCTAGATAAACGTTTCTTTAACTTACCCAATACGTTCCGAATAATGTTAAATATTTAATTTTCTGTTTGCGAGTTAACGAAAAGCACTATACAACTAACGACCAAACCAAAAGTGTGCTGTCTGGGGACTTCGCTAACCAAAACACGTCCACGGATTCTTTACCTTTCTATGTTACAAGGTGGCATTGGAGGATTTTTTTGTTAGTCGTTCATACAAAATAGAGCCAAGAACGGTAACACTTTTGTGTATCCTGCTTTTAGATTTGGGTCTCTCTCTATGCATTCACCTTCGTACATAATCCAGCTTTAAAAATGCGTAATAGATTTTTAGGTACATGAAAGAGTAGAACTGCATGCCTTTAAGATGGACAATGGTAACGGTGGGATTTCAAGGCATGAAGGATGTCTTTTTAAAATTTTCCATGTTTACAGGACCTTTGAATTTTCACCCTGTTCATAAGAGGAACAAATAGCTGGACAAAGTTTCGCTCTAACGTAAGCACAAATGCACTGTTGTAGGGGGAAAAATGTTTTAAATATGATTGTGCCATAATATTTACATAATAGCATGTCGCATTTGTATGTTGAGTTGAGAGAGGAAAAAAGTTCCATTGGATGAATGCGACTGGAGATTTGGAACGAAAAAGATGTAGGGGTAAGGCGAGACTTAATGTGAAGTCTAAAAAGAATGTCGTTTTTTTATTTTTAAAACTATGCCTAAGACTCTAGATCATAAAATTACGACATAGATGGTTTTTCTGGCAATAAAAAAGTTTGTCTTTTCCCTAAATTCAACATGAAGGCATCCTTGAGTAAAAGATGGCAAGGTTAACATTTTCGGCTGATTTTTAATCCGCATTTGCTTGAATGATTATAGTATGATTCAATGATGGTTTAGATCCTTGGTAAGATAGAAATCTACGAAGCACTTGTGGTTCAAGACGCGGCCAACTAACTAGAGATGTAACACAAACATCAACTGTTTCAAGGTTTATCAAATCGCAGAATTCCCTAACAATTTATAATACAAAATCTTAACTTTTGCTATTGGCTATTTTAATAGTATTGTACATTTTATCGCCTCGATTTCAGCACCATGCATTACTTGTAATTGTTGTGCCATAAATCATCGTAAACCCATAGTTTATAGTTATATTGTGCATTGTTTGCGATTCTATCATTAGCAACTTTTCTATTGCTTTTTAGATGTTTGTCTTGCTTCTAATCATAATATGCAATTCAGTCAGAGAGTGGAAGAAACACAACTTTTATGTATTACTACATTTTCTATAATGTAACTCTACACCGGAAGTATTACCTCTAAACATTGTTTTTCTCTTGCACAATGCACTATGCTTGAAAGAGACTTAAAACAAAAACCAAAATGATATGTAAAAGTACCTCTACAAACATGCTGTGTTTCCATCCATGGTTTTGTAAATTTCAGCATAAAAATATTAGTAGAAGGTTTCTGTTGTGTTTCATACATCATCCGTAGCGCTTGAAAGGGCAACGTTTCTTGAAATGCCAAAACTTCCTCAAACCTGCAACCTATATTTTTTTTTGCAATTGTCACGTCACGGTTGTTAGAACGCATTTTACGGTATACCTCCATATAAAAAATACTTAGTCAAACAGTTTTGTTGTTTATTATCGTGTGTGGAAATGAAAGAAATTTCAATTTCGGGCAGTACAATATTGTAGTGTTTCAAGCGTTCCAAAAATAATTGATAAAGAAACCGTAACCGCGTATATCGCATCTAAACACGGTCGTTTGTTCCTTTCGGGTTCCATGCACACAACAAAGTTATACTCCACTCTCGCCATTTGCATGGACAACTAAATAACAGCTTAAAGTGTAACTAGTTCGTTGTCCTCTTGTCACGTCAAGTAGTCCACTGAAAGAAGGAGAGAAAGCTAAACCTGCTGGTGAAAGTTGCCTCCTATATTTATGTAATGTCGTGCTAAACAAAGTGAAATGGAAAAGTAGCATGAAATTAGAAGTAGGAACTGTCGCTGCTGTGCTAAAAAAAATGGTGTCAGTTATTAGAAAAAAAAATTCTATTTGAAGTTACAAATTCACCCACGTATCAATTCAGTGTAATAATCCATGTTTTTAGAATAAAAGTGAGTTAAATATTTTTACACCTGCGACAAATAGTTACCCTGAAAAGTAGAAATCATTACATCCAGGGCTTTTGGTTTACACTTTAAGGTAAGAATCAATTCAGTGTAAAAATCCATGTTTTTAGAATAAAAGTGAGTTAAATATTTTTACACCTGCGACAAATAGTTACCCTGAAAAGTAGAAATCATTACATCCAGGGCTTTTGGTTTACACTTTAAGGTAAGAGCATAGGTTACGTTTACTGTTTTTTTACAGTTAAATTATGACATATGTCGGTTGACGCGTAGTCCGATTTTTAAACAAGACTTTAAAATCGTCATCATCAGCAGCAACTTACTCATTTAAGTGAAGAGTTTTCTTTTGGAACATAAATTAAAAAATCATCTTCTTTTGCGAGTCTTTGTATACATAACCTAAGATGTAGGAAAGAACTTCGATGTGAGAGATGAGTGATACAAACGGTGCGTGCCAAGGAATAGAAATGGAAAGAAACTAAAGTTGTATCTTACAAAATTGGGTTGGTAACATCGCATCTGTTGCTTTTCCTTACATCATCATATGCAAAACAGATACAAGCTTCCAACGAATTCAAAACTTTGGAATGGATTGAATTCAGTTTGTGTAATAGAATGTTGAGTCATACTCCATGCGGTATAAGACAAGTTATCTTCATTCATGCAATACTACATCATGAAATGAGACAGTGTTTTGGCGATCTATTTATTGTCTTCATCTATCCTAATATTACAAATACGTTCGAAAGAAAAACACATGTCTTGAGATTTTTGAAGAATCTGGTTGAATCATTCGTTATACGAATATTATATAACTTATCGAACGAATTACAAACAATTTATGCATATGTATTTTTGTGTATAAATTAGCTAGTTTGAGTTTGACTGTGTTTGTATTAGCTAACAACTAAATAGCACACAGTGCCAAAACTCGTGTTTGCTCGAATCATTGATAACAGCCAATCTAACAAGAGGTACTCAAACCCAAGTTACAGTTTATACATGCATGCAAAATTAGCAGTGATATCTCGCGTTGCGTTAGTTGATTGAGTTTCTAGTTTAGAATTAAGGATTAAGTCAATATACGAACATTTTTATTTGAAATACAATGGATTTTGAATGACATATAGAGTCTGAGATTTTTTTCGTCAAAAATCAATTACTGTCAATTATCTGTGCGCAAAGTTAAAGCGCTCACACGGCACGGCAGTTGGTTGATTACAAATAGCAATTGTCTGAAAAGACTGTGTACAAGACCAGGCCAAAACGGATATCAAATATTCATCCGGTTCGGTTATTATCTACGATGGTCACGGTGGCAGACAGTAATTATTTATTCATATCCAGTTTTGTGCAATTTTCTGTATTCATTTTTATAAAGCTTTTCTGTAAGTTCAATTTGGTTAAAGTCATTGTGTCCTATTCTTTCAGCAGACTACACTGACTCGGAAGGAGAAGAATCAGTGGAGATGACAGAAGTCGGCCCTGGAGAGAACAACGAGGTAACGGTTAAGGTTAAGGCTTGGCCTACTGTTCTGTTTCTGTTTGTTACATGTCTACGTTTGTGGTTTACCAGCAATATCGCAGTTTTTGACTAATTTTGCATGAACAAAAGTAGACATTTAAATACGTCAGGGGAAATTCCCAACCAAACTATCTTGGTTAGCTATTTGAAGTAAAGTTTAAGCAGTTGAAGTTGTTCTTAAACATTTTTGGACTCGAAATAATCTTTACGATTCTTAGATTGCCCCAAATTTTAATTTGTGATAAGTGAAAAATGTATCGCTTCATAAAATCTTTGACAAACCCGAAACTGGAAAAATCAAAGGTTTAATTTATAAGCAGTAGTAGAAGTTAATTTCTATTACTATTTTAGAAGCTACTCACTTGTGTATAATTACTGTAAATATTACAATGCTCACGGGATACATGCACTTCAAACGTTGACTCATTCTTTAATTTCAGGGCAAAGGCCGTCCTCAGTCAGCCATGAATATTAACAGATATGCCACCAAGAAAACAATCGCTCAAGGTAAGTTTTCACCTTCATGCTACAAGTTTCTCCTTTGTTCTTCGTCTAGAGAGTCAAGAGTGGCCGGAAACATAAAAATTAAAAGCTATGCATGTTTTTTTTCTCGTTAAGGGATGCTTGACATTGCATTATTGACAGCAAATGCAAGTCAGCTCAAGTACGTGCTTCAGGTGGGCAAGGAGCGGCATCCTTTTTACAGTCTGATGGTTACTCTCATCTCAATCTCCATTGCGTTGCAGGTACTTCACTATAATTTCTAATTGTATTGTAATGTAACCTAAAGTCTTTCCAATTATAACACATTACAAAACTGGTTGGAGTACAGTAACTGTTATGTAGGAATGAAGCACGCTGCAGCAACGTTATCTTTTTTATATCGTTGCATGTAAAATGAACACGCTTGCCGATCCAAGTAAACCTTGTGGTATTATTTCAGTAGTTTAAATCCAGGAAAAAAGTAGAAAATACCCGGAATGTATTTAATGCTGGGTAAGTTTTGAATTGTTGTTCTGTTATGATGTTGTACCCAGATATTGTCCGGAATCCTTTCTCTCTCGCTCAACTTACTCCACGATTGTCGTCTTCACTTGCCGGACGTTTTTGATTCTGCAAATTTTATCAATCATCTGCATGTCACCATATCCTTCATTGTAGTTGTTGTAAACGTTATCATTTCAGCTTTTGATCCAACTGTTGTCAGTCATAGTGCGTTGGCATCTATTTCTTAAAAGTTTATCAAATGGAATCTCGTTAATTTACAAAGTAGTTAAAGTAAAAGAATGAAGTAGAAAACCGAATGATATAAACAACACATTCCTATTCCTTATAGAAAACGAAAATAGCTTTTTAAATGTGGTTGGAAAGGCAATTGTTGTCCTGCACAGGAAGAGTAGGTATTGTACACTGTAAACATTAGAAAATTGATGACATTGTACGGGGAGAGCTATGCCAGTGTTAAACAATAGCCAACAAAAATTGTAAAACAAGGAATACTAACATGTACTATTAAGAACAAGCTATTGACATGAAAAATGGTATATTACAATGCGTGCCTTGTGTGTGTCGTGTAGATCACAGTGGGAATTTGCTTCCTCTTTGTCGGATCTCTCAACATCAATAAGCCGAAATCGCAAAGAATCGCAGAAATCCTCAACAACCTGATAACAATTCAGGTGTTCATCATAACAGTTATCAATGTAGTAATCTCGTCGTTTGGTATAGAGTATGTTGTAATGGAAGAAGAAAAGTATTTGAAAGCGGAGCACGCGAAGAGAGTTGCTGGTTTAGTGAGAAGAGAGACTCCAACAGCGATGTCCATGGAAGGGAGTCAACTCCTTCCGTTCCCGATGACCATCAATAGAACAAGTGGGAGAGTGAGATTTGACGAAAGGGACATTTGAAATATGCAATTAACTATGTACATCAAGTGCATATCTAACGGTGCCGATTTGTTATTGAATATTTTACTGACGAAACGACAAATTAAAGTATGAAAAAGTTACTACAGTCAATAATTTATTTTTAATACCTAAAACTATTCAAAACTAACAACTACTCTCTTAAGCTTTTGACTATCCCAATATTGTCTTTAATTTGGGCTTGTTTGTGTTTCTAGAATGTAGAAATATGAAAAATCTATGTCATGATAATATGTATGATTCCCTCAGACTTGTATTGAATGTATGTAAAACAAATGTAAAAATGAGATGTACTGAGGAAAAATTAAAATCAAGCCTTGCAAAAATGACAATGACAGTGGTTTGGGATTTTCTAGTTTTGTTGCCTTGATACAAAATTTTGTTCATCATTATGGAAGCACGCAATGTTGAAATTCATACGCGCATTTCCTGAGGATTATAGAATCCAGATTTCAGTGATTTCTGACAATGAAGATAATTGTGCCAATAAGTATGTTTGGGCGATGATCCCCGGTTTAGCTTATGGATCCCATCATCAAAATGTTATTTGGAAGCTCTCCTGAGCCGAAGCCATATTTGAAGCTTCCCGAAGTATCATTTCGAGATATCTGGGATGACTTTACGGGAAGCAACTTGATTATACAAGGTTCATTTTCATGATTATTCAATAAGAAGCTTCCCGAAGTATCATTTCGAGATATCTGGGATGACTTTACGGGAAGCAACTTGATTATACAAGGTTCATTTTCACGATTATTCAATAGATAAAAACATTCAGACATTATGAAATCAAACTTCATGCAACTTTATCCTTTACAGCTCTAACCATATTGATGATTACCTGTGGATTCATCAAATGGGTGTGTCTTCCCTACGTTCGAGACTTCTTCACTGCTGAGTATTGCCAAGTGGAACTAGAAAACTCAGAACCTTTAAAGGCTGGAGCTAAAGTCGTTTATCTTGTCTCGGTAAGCATTTAGCACTGAAATCGGGGTCGTCCATAAAGGACGTTACGAGGATTGGCCCATGGGTGATTTGTGAATAGCCCAAAACAAGGGGATATGGGAGTAAGTCAACATCAGACGCGGGGACGGTCCTCGGTTGTGTGGCTCATTGTCAGTCCTATCGGCTGACGGGGGCCGTTCCGGCCTCTGTTGGAGACTTACTCCCATTTGCTGGGCCGTTCGCAAACAACACACGTGACGTACTCTATGGATCATCCGTATACTGCGAAAATTGTCATCTACAATGTCTTACTAAATCTCATTTCCTACCAACCAGGGATTCTTGCGCCAATCAGAGATAAATCTTGGCATTGATGCA
>JAAXOA010004159.1:0-10596 GCA_036561885.1 Salina celebensis
AAAGTGGGCGTTATTTTTTTGGAAATCTTTTAATTCTATTGATGTTGTTTGTTCTGATTGTTTATAGGTGTTCTGATCCAGAATTTGAGTCACCGTGCTTGACAAGGGAGCGTCACAGATCTCACCTGCAAAACTGCATGAATAGTTTAGAAGCATACTTGAATCCCCTGCAGAATTCCGAAGACTTGGCGCTCCGAACTTTTCATTTGAAGTTGGCCGTAAACAATATCGGATACATTACAGGGCACCTTGGAACTGAAGACATTTTAGATATTATCTTTCGTGATTTTTGTATTGGAAAATGAAAGAAATAAAAAACTGTATGAAATATCTATGTATTTTCTTTCATGTAAAGTCAATTGCACATATGGGTGTTTTCATCTTATTGCATTTTGCTATGATGGGGAAGCACTTCATTTTAAGTAAAAACCATTTCATTTTGAGATTGAAGGCTACTTTATTATTCAGGAGGGAAAAATTCCAAGAATTCTTTTGTGGGTAACAAGCATTCAATACTACTACTTTTTATTTCGATTTTGAGTAGCGTTTCTAGAAAAAAAAAAGCTTCTGTGAAAATGTTTTACGTTGAGAACTGGAGTGGATTTCTCCAGCTCGCGTTACTGGTTTCATTTCGTCCGTCTAAAATTGACATTGTAACTCCACACTACTCAGAGAATGCTATTGTTTTTAATGCTCTTAAAGCAATTTGAGAGTTCCACTGAATAGCAAGGACAAGTATTTTGACCAACAGTTACCAAAATGTGGATTGGATTTGGCTGTAATCAGCAAAACACTCCAAAATCTACTCGCATAGAAAATGTCATTTTGTAATTTAAAAAACAGGTTTGCTCATGTTTCAGTCTAGGCTACAATTACTTGCCACAGTTTGACAAATCCGTTGTAATCATCCACTGTTTTAAACGAAATGGGAACAAAATCTTATTAGATTCTCATCTCGTTGAGTTTAGCACTACTGGAATACTTTGTGGGAAATCAAGGATCACTTGAATAACGACCTCGCATTTTGATCTCATTTTCTATTTTCAATCTCAAGCAAACTACGCATCTGTACAATGTACAATCAACAATGCTTCATTCTTCTAGAGCACACTTCATCCAACTACGTTTCGGTGAGCTCAACCAGAAGGAAATAATTTTGATGGAGAGATTGTATGTGTGAAAGACGGAAGACATTGGTGTGCGTGTGATGAATACAAGTATACGCCAATTTAGTAGCTTTGGACGGGTAAATCCCCAATCCTACAGCTTCCCATATATTTTTTCCCTTCCTCATCATCAGTATCATCACGATTCTTGTACAAGATCGCATATACCCACGCACACGACTACATTCCTTAAGAAGTACATATTGGAGAAAAGTTCCAGTAAAATAGTTGGCGTTGCTCTGGATCGCAGTTGATGTCGTGCCTTGGATTGCGATCATGTTAGAGACTTACAGTTTATAAAGAAATGCTGTATAAAATAACAACTTTGTTATGTTACCAGAAGAAAAACAGGTGCGACTCCAAAAACACGCAAAAGCATCTCAACAAAGCACGCTTTTCGAAAAAAAATCTATGTTGTTTCTCTCTATATCAAACGACAACAGTTAAAACTGAGACTTTTATAAGATAGAATCATAAACCGATTAGTCAGCTTCGGCTTCCTTTCAACTTTTGTGAGAAATCCGACTTTTACTTTTACAACTGAATTTTACGTTATGCAATTCGACAACCGAAATAATAAGCATATCAAAATGTATCAAACAATCTCCAAACCCATTTGGTTTTTGTTCAATTTTCCTATGAAAGTTCATACCGTTTGGTGTTTTGTAGGTAAAACGGTTCCTCTTATCGTTGTGTAACAATTGTTTACCAGAATGTGAAGCGGTATGTTATTATCATTTATTATATTGGTTACATAATGTTTTCAAACGCTAACTGTAAATTCCCCGTTGAGGTAAACAAAAAAAGACACTTTTTACAGGAAACTCTACCTAAAATCGGTTTGAGTAAACCAATATACCTATACCACAAAAATAGCATGATAATCTTAATGATGTTATGCGCTTTGACCATCAATGGTTTCAATTCAGTTCATTTTTTGTCAGGTTACATGTTATGAAAAAGCCCAAAAAAACAGTTGAGCTTCACAAACCAGATGGATGCCATATGGCAATCATCATATCAGATCCGTTCAAGACACTCTTTTATTCCCATTTAGGCTTGTGAACTTTTGTTACTGCTTCTTTTTTTTGTTTCAAAGCTCATCTTTTTCAATTCTGTCTTCCTTTCAAGTGCAGCTGCTGGTGGTACTCAAGTTATATAATGAGACAAAATGCCACCACACATGCACACGACTAACGGCAAAAAGGGCTGCACCACAACTAGTTTGTATTATGATGACAAACATTTCTTAAAAAATATGCCATACTCCTAATGAATGTGTACTTTTCATCTGCATTGTTTTTTTTGAGGATTCTACAAGTTCCTGTTAGCGTTAGTGTCAAATGTGCTGTTACTGTAAACTGTACCCGGCTTGATAACGCCTTTTCTTGTCGTTGTACAAAGACTCTGGCCTAAACTCTCACACATCCTATTTCTCGTTCTACTTCTGGTTTTTCGTCTAGTAAAAGTCTCAATTCATAGCCCTGCAACTCCTCATATTTTCATGCTATATCCCCAAGAAAAAGTTTGCAAGAGAAATGGTAGTAGTCACTGTATCTAATGATAATAATCAGTAACTCGGTAAAGAAAAACTTGTAAAAAGAACAAAGTGCTACATGTGGTAGTGTTCGCAGCTTACAAAACGTACAGTTTTCATAGCTGACAAGTAAAAAGTTGATTGTATAGACACACTGGGGAGATCAGATCACACGACGCAAAACATCACACTTGTATGTACATTTTTCGTCATGTTCTTCGGAGGAAAAAAAGGGAGCACACGGCAACGGCTCACGTAGTTTGAAACCAGGAAAAGAGGAGAGAAGGTAATAATCATAACACTTGAACCTCTAAAACCATCTTTGTATTAGAGTGTTGTGTGTGTGTCGTGCTGGTATCCTTCACCAAAAAACGAAATACTCTAACAAAAAACTATGATGGTCTCTTGTGCTCTTTCTATGTGCTATACAAAACTAGACTTCTCTCTTTCACTCCATTTTAGTCGCAGATCTCCGACTCTGTAATATGTCTTCTTTTCTAGAAGAAAAACAAGTGCACATCCTGCTTGCACTAGGAGAGAAAAATAGTTGGAGGAATATTGGCAAGGAAGGCAGGGTGAAATTAGAACCATCAAGACATCGTTCAACACACCGTTTTGAACACAAAACAAGCAAGAGTTCATTCTCGTAAATGTTAGGAAAAAAAACTCTGAAAAATAACATATCTTCTGTTTATCACCCGCTGAGAAAATAGACTATTTTTTTCTCGCTTTTACTAGTATAGATTCAGGAAAGAGAGAGAAGCGCACACATAGTTCTCATTTCCTCCATTGTGGCAATAGAAAAATATGGGTGTACATACGTTGAATATTTACTGCGGAGAATCAGCATAAAAAGACAATATTATTCCAGCGGTCTACATTTTGCCAAGACTGCTTCAGCTGTGAAAGCACCTCTTGAGAGGAAGAATGGTCAACGCGCTGGTGCTGGTGTCAGTTTGCAGGGAACAAAGTGTGCAAAGAGTAGGTCTGTGTGAGAACTAGTGTGTTATTGTATAAGCATAACTTAGTTTTCATGAAGAGCTGTGTTATCACTTCATGAAGGTTCTTTCTGCATTTGTCGCACGAGTTGCAGAAGAGTATAAAAAACAGGATTCATATTGGGCCACCCCTTACGAACTTTTATATGATTGTTACGGTGCTGCGACCACGTTGATTTGGTATTCATGCTGAAAGCAACGGATGCAGCTTTAGCAATAATCATCACGTAAGAGCTGAATAAAAACCACGTATATTTTAATTCTAGCCACTAAAAAGGTTTTTTATTTTAATGATGGCTACATTTTGATGATAGCGGTAGATACTCTCAATTGTGTAATTGTCTGAATAACTTTTTGAACAAAACCAAAATATGTGAACAGGTTACACACGTTCAACAGCCATCAGCATGAGTTCATTTGAATTGTAGAAAACAATATAAAAAAGTTGTATTTTTTTTTGTTACAAGGCTGAAATAATTTTTTTGAATTCACTGGGTTAAATAGATCATTTTGAAGGATACGGGTTCATTGCTGAATGCAGGTCCTCATCGTTTTTGTATGCTTTTCTAGCTCAAGGGAAGAAAGCAATAAAAAACTAGTTTAAATGTTTGTTCCTTTTTGGATTTAACTCGGGTGACACTTTCACGTTTCAACGGTACATCGTTAGAGACAAATAGGAAATGAAAATGGGATTACATTACACGTGTACCTAAAAACGACACGAAATGCCATGAAAAGATAAAATCTTATTAAAACTTTCTCCCTTTAATACTCCACTTTTGCTAGTTTCAACTTTTAGAGTGATATTTATGTGTAGATGTGTTAAGCTCGTGCTACGTAGTAAATGAAAACTTTGCTGATATCTTCTCTTTTACTTTCCTTTTCCGGAATCTAAAGCCAGAGCACTTAGTTCTTTTGTAATCAAGATGAGTAATATAGTTTCAACTATTTTCCCCTGAGAGAAAATACTCAGAGCTAGTCGGATAAAAAACAGTTTCAATCTAACCGCTCGATATTTACTAGAAACGGACTAGAAGAGGAGAAAACAAGAAAATATCTTAGATTTCATGTCTATAACGGGTAATGATGCATGACGCTCCCAGTCCGAAAATTTGCACCGTTACGTACTTGTTGCAAACTCTTATATAGACCGGGTACTTGATGCTTTCATATGAAAGCTTACAGCACATTGTATGCATGAAGCCGTATGCTTTTCCCGGAAAAAAACAACGTGAAAAAAGCAACAGCAGCTTAAATTATGGTCATTGCGGAAGTGAGATACGGTGTGATATGTGATACAATTGCAATATTGTTAAGTGCATTAACTTTCCTTTCGATTACAAGCCTGTCTGAAAAGCTTTAGTTGAGTCATGATATAATTTGTCATTGATGGACTTATTGTAATCCAAACAGCAGAACTTTCTTATGGCTGCACAGAATCTTCTGGTGGCTGTCGGCAGCTGAATAATGCTCTGTTCTACTTCCTGGTGGTATCAATTTTCTGGAAGCTAACAACAAATCCAGAAGAGCTTTTCGCAGAAGTAACGCCAGGCTTTTTTTATCTGAATATCGCTTCCTAAGAATACCTGTTAGTTGTACATTGTACGAGTACATATTATATTGGAGCACAGCATGAAACACCATTACGACTTACTATCTAACCTGTCGGCTTTCACTCATACTTAGGCCCAGTACAACTTCAATGCTGTTATTTTCCAAACAAAATAAATAAAATATTATGCTTTGCATTTTATCTAGCACTTTCATTTTCATCTATGAACTCTATGTTGTAGTTGTCAGTACTAAATATAGTTGACTTGTTTGTATATTTGGAACCAGTCTTCAACAAGTACAAACTTTTACAAATGTCCAATCCTCAATAATAATGACATTTCCATTCTTATTCAAGCGAACTCATTTCCAAATCACTTTTATTCAAATATTCATGTTTGCTATGAGGGCGACATGTTAAAGGCTTTTCTTTCTGTAATTCACTGCTGTCCGGAATCAACAATTTTGATAACAAATCTTGCTGGAATTTCACAATAACATGTTAGTATAATTTTGTGCTCTCAAAATGAACTCACAAAACTTATTGTGATTCTCATAAACAACACGAAAGACTACCTTCTACCAGAGTTTCCGCATAAGTTTACAGGCAACTACATGAAACTAATGCGTGTGTCTGTTTGCGAGTTTTCTTTGAAGAATTTCGATGAGTTGTACTTGAGATTAACTAGCTCTCTTTCATGTAGTTTTTGTTTTTCGCTATACCGTTGCAGGCGATATCGTGATGTAGTAGAATACAACATGGGCCATAACCGATACACTTTTTTCCTCATGAAAGTTGCAAATAAACATTTACTTTCCACGAAAAACGGATTATTGCAACAACCACCATGGATCCTCTAGGATTTACGNCTCATGAAAGTTGCAAATAAACATTTACTTTCCACGAAAAACGGATTATTGCAACAACCACCATGGATCCTCTAGGATTTACGCTTGTAATTGCTTTCTGAAAGTTGTAAAAGCGGTTTTCAAACAAAATATCAATTATTACACACATAAGCAGCATAATTTTTTTTGAGTTGCTTGATTAGTTCAGTCTTTTTATTCATGCAGCTACTTTAAACAAAAAAAAAGTTAGTATTTTGTGTTTGTGCTACTTTATAATGAATTATGGGGACAACTTGTCAAAGAAAGTCAGACTATTTTATTCACGTGACGCATGAAACTAATGTATCTTGCTTACCGAGTGCATCTCAAGGTAAACTTAACCATCCATATAAACTATTCAACAATGAGATGAAATCATTTATTTTTATGGTTCTTCAGCATGCTTTAATGTAGCTGTCTCACCCGTTTTTTTCCTGCATAAAATAAATATTATTGCTTGTTAAAAGGCAATATCCTTATAGCCTTGTTTCTCTCTCTTTTACCACCGAAATTTTAATGTTCTCTAACTACGCTCATAAACTCTGTTCGTCCTTTACCACACACACCACCGTCCTCATCATCGTTTCTTTTACCACCGTCCATCGTCCTGTTTGTTGTTTTCCTATGGCTTAGTTTGTTTCTCTTTGATAGTGGCGATCAGAATGGCTGCTGCTAACCATTTTATACAGTTTTATAGCTTAAGCGTTTTCATTACGTACATACACACAACATTCAAAGAAATTTTTTTTTTCGGTTCGCTCGTTCTTCTCATTCATACAAAAAATGCGAGTCACCCACCACAAACTACCACCATATCTAAAAGCCTTATAAAAGAGGGTGCTTTTTTTGTATATTGTCATGTTACTAAATAGCAAAGTGTTGCCCTATCCGAAAACGAAATCTGTTTTCATATGGTCCAACCATCTAACTTTTAGTATGTATGTATATAAAAACCCTTAGCTTTGAAACGAGTTTACTCTACGTAAGTAAACTACTTTTATATGAAAGAAATAAAAACATTATTAAAATGTATGTCCTGTTGTGATAAATGCCGCACTACTACCATATAAAGCGGTAAGCTAGGAATGTAGGTACATGCCAAAATATCCATCTTACTTTTTAAAGGTACATTTTACTATTTGCGAGGATAAATGAAAAAAAAAAATCTCAAGCGAGTTGAACGTCTTTTTTTTTCTCTGACTAAAAAAAGCTAAAAAGAGGTTGATGTTTAATACCCAGTGTTGTCCGCTTCTGAGCTCACACTCTGATGGCTGTATAAACATGATATTGGGCAAAACTTAGGTTTTTTTGTTGTGAGATCACGATTTACACGTATATAGTAAAAACGGTGAAATATCTATATGAAAATATGTATCTGTATATCTATCCGAGCGTAGTGTGGATTACAAACACACATCGGGTGACTACGACGGAGCTTGCACATTCATAAAAAAAATGTTATTTTGGAATGAACGAAATAGAGAGAGACAGAACAGGCGAGAGAGGGTCTTTTCATTTTGTGAAATGTAGAAGAGTGAGGAATATTGAGCACCCTAACCGAGCCATGCATTTGAGCAGACTAACACCTAACATGTTGGCTATGTACTCTTGAATCAGGACTATCAGGAGTAAACTACAATATGCCGTGGTTTTTAGAGGAGAAACAGATCACAGTATATTCCATGATAGGATGAGATATTTTTCCTTTTGGTAGACATAAAGTCAACTTTTGCCTGGTTTTTTATGAGTGAGAGTTTTTTTCCCAATCAGTTTGGGATCTTCTCGTCACAGAGTGTGTTGTATACAACAGAGAAAGAGCGGATTTCATACAAAAGTAATACATTTAAATATATACTTTTTAAATACAGTAATAAAATTATCATTATTTTGACGGATTTAAAATAAGAGACACTTACATGTGTGCATGCATGGTTGATGGGACATGTTTGGGATTTGTTTACTGTTGAGCCAGTTTAGGTATTATATTGCAATTGGAAATTGTTTTCTTGGATGTGGAATTACTCTTGGAGTAGGGTTTGTGTAAAGAATTGACAATTTAAGTCACATTTATGACGAATTATAGCTTGTGTAACAGCTTATCAGACAAGTGTAAGCATGTCAAGATTGAGAATACGAGATAAATCGGGAATCCAATCGTTAAAACATGTCTAGTAGTCTGAATTAAATCATGGCTCATAATTGTATTAGGGGAAAACTAAATAGCTTTGAGTCAGCTATCATGATAAGAGTATTTAACGATTTAACTATGTATTTATATGCACAATTTTCTTGCAATTTTTAACAAGAACAATTTTATACAGGAAATTGGTGAGGGGACAACAAACTGCCGCCGCTGATCATAACTGCTCATCTTACAACTAAACCCTTCTTCTCATGTGCAAAAACTAGTTGAAAGGAAACAAAAAATTACTTATTTTTATGTTCACTTTTTTCTGACAACAGATTTGGCAAGAGAGTATTATGCCATCTTTCAATTTTTATCTTTCTCGTCATCTCACCAACCTCGTCATCATCGCCTCCATCGTGAAGTTTCAGTGAAAAAATTAAAAAGAAAATATACATCATACAACCCGGTGCTATATTTGATATTATATACAACCATCTAACGAAAAGACTTTTTATATTAAAAATCTCAAATCCTTACGTATCAACCACACAACTTTGTTTCAGTCAAGTGCAAAAATACGTATAAATTAAATTTAGCAAATAAAAAACAATATCAGTGATAAATTGATAGAACATTCACGCAAAATAATCTAAAGTATCAACAATACTCTAGTAAAAACATAAAAGTTTCTTGACAGATGTGTAACTCAGTTTGAAATAGTGTGATGTGTCAAAATATTACGAAGGAAGACGCTTCCCGTGTGGTGTCTGTCGAGTTTTGTTAATACATGTGCATCGTCTATTTTTCTTTCCTGGATAACTTATCGGAGTTAGTGACGTTTTTTCTTATGAATTGTATAATATTGTATTCAGCTGTGCGCTCACATGAAAACATGAAAAGCCAGTGCTCTCTGAAATATAGATTTTTTGGCACTGATACTATCATCATCAACACTGCAGTTGTTTATCAATGATAAAACAGTTCGGAGAAGGAAGAGTGTTTTAGTACTCCACTGTGTAATATATATATTTTTTAATATAGATTTTTTGGCACTGATACTATCATCATCAACACTGCAGTTGTTTATCAATGATAAAACAGTTCGGAGAAGGAAGAGTGTTTTAGTACTCCACTGTGTAATATATATATTTTTGGCATTCTCCGCACAAGATTTAAAATATTGGCTCTAATCCGATTTGGAAGAGCGTTCGCTGTAGTCGATTGTTCATCCCACATACATATCAAGAAAAGAAAATCGATATTAATTAAGACATTAAAACGCTTAGCTGATTGTTTAAAATCTGTACCTTCGGGAAATGATTTAGTTCTTATCTTGTTAGATAAGCTGTGAGTTTTGCAAAAAATATATAAGTACATTAGACAAGAGTTTTACAAGTAATATCCTGTTTAGATGTTATCTCCAAATCACCTTTCATGATCATTCACCTCGTTAAAAAGAGTCTTTGCATCACTTTCCGAGAATGACAGATTGCCACATTTTTTCCTTGTCAAGTACATGTGTGCCCATTTAAGAGTACACCCACTTGAGCACCCTGCAAAGCTGTTAACCACCTAATCAGAGAACCTCAAACACTTTGAAAGCATTACTAAAAAGTGGTCGCGGTTATTGTTGTCATAATTTTCTCCATGCACCATTATACAAAAAAAGGGGATCTGCTGACGAGTCAACCATAGTTTTTTATACAAAAATCATCAGATTTCTTTACGACTACCACGAACTGAATCAAGAGTACACAGTTCCCAGAAGCGTTTTTATATTTCATGAATGGAAATTACTGTTCCACATCAACCAATCATCAACAAGCCACACGCTGAAGAGCTCTCATAAAATAAAATAGTGACTGGTTCATCACTACATATAAAAAATGCTCGTCATAACTTACTGAATGGTCACATCTTGGAAAAAAAAGTATGAATACACACTACTCTTCTCCTTAATGGACCTTATGATTGAAACATTGTAACATTTTACGCAAATAGCCACGCACAAAACCATGTCACGTCTGTAAAAAAATATCATTATCTCTTGTGCGTCTATCTTTTTCTACCTCATTCAAACCTGCAAATTTGAAATCTCATAATGAGAGGTTTAGCTTAGAAATTGTGTACAACTCGTAGACTCAGTAGTGAACGTGAGTGTAGCAGTGACTAAACGAAAAAAAGACCCGTCATATTTTGTTCAGCTACTAATTGTAATCACATATCTAACAGTGAGCTCTGTAAGAGGAAATAGACGTAGTCACACAATTACATTTTAAACATTAAATAATAGTAATTTGTTTAGTTCAGAGAGCATCAGAGCAACTG
>JAAXOA010004160.1:0-10595 GCA_036561885.1 Salina celebensis
TTACTTTTCATCCTTTTTTACGTTTCTTTTAGACTATTACTGTCACATTCAGTGCTAACGTTCAGCTTCGTCTTTATAGCTGTTCTTAACAGCTTTTATTGTGTTTACATATCATTCAATTATTCATGTTGTTTGAATTCAGCTCACGATCCCAGCAACTTTGACATTTGTTGTCGATTATAAATCAGTTATGCTACAAATATTCTGCCTGCGAACTTCGAACGTAATAGCTATAAGTTCCAATCATGATTAGAGTTTTCGGTCGATAAAATGTATATGTCCATTGTACAAAAATTTGTATGGTAGATGAGAAGATGGAAGAGGATCACATTTTTTCCAATCTTAAGGAGACATGGACATTGTTTTCTCAACTACTTTGGAATCTGGAGAGGTGTTTGAAGACACTGGATCGAATTTTTGTGTGAGACGTTGACTGTTCTAAGACAGAAAACTATTTGGATGGATGAACAAAGAAAGAACATTATTATGAATACGACTTTCTTCTAAACTACTCAAGATAAAAGAATCCCTTGGGTTCTCAGACTAGGCTGATCGACAATATCTACACTTAATGATAAAAAGCTTTTTTGACGAATCAATCCACGTTTTCTAAGGATCTTCTACGGAGTAGTTTTCGGTTCCATGATGGACAATGTAAGATCCTGTTTGTAGATGAAATTTGAGCTAGAAAAGGCCTCGTTCCAGGTTGTTGAATAGGAAGTAAAATGAAAGGACGAAAGCCTAATAACAATAACATCTATCTTAGAAACGACCAAGCTACCTTGTTATTTTAAGTTGGAACTTGTTCCAAATTGATCGTCCACAATAGTGTAGACAGAATAATGGGATTGTTTGGAAAATTGAATTAGTGAAATGAAATTTAGAGTGGTGCTTTGCTATGAATTAACGATTTGACATATTATTTATACTCTCAACCATAGCCTCTCCAATGATTACACATAGCACTCAAAAATGCATAAATAATTTATGATCTTATAAAGCGTTTCTTATGACTCATAGTCCCCATTATAGGCACTACTGCCCACTTAACTTCGGTTTTTAATTTGCATGGAAGCTGAAAATTCTGTCTACCACTGCCATTAGCTTTCCCCAATTTATCCGCTTACAATAGAAATATCAGATGGGCGATAGGACTTGCGTGCAAGGTACCCTTGAATGTTTTTTGCTGACCTGGCGAAAGCTAAGAATAAACTTAATACCTTCATTTGATAGGTATAATATTCTTTCTCAAAGGGAAACATTAGCAATGTATACGCAAGGTTGCATCATACAAGAGGTATACATTATGCGCTGACTTATCTTTGGTTCAACACAAAGGCGACCAAAAAATTTTGCGGTGAAGCTGTCCTGTTTTTTTATATATACAGCTTTCCAAAAACTCCTGTCCAGCGAGTCCGCATAATAACAGAAGCTTAACAATAGCATAATAAAAAAGGACAAACTCTTTTGTGACCACACGAGACATCCATATCCGATTTACGTCATTAAGTCCATCACAGCTTTCAAATGCTTCAGTTCGTTTTGGAGTAACCTTTGGGCGACCTAATATATGATAAAATAGAACATGTGTATATTTAAATATACTACAATGGTGCATAGTAGTAATGACAGTTGCGACGGATCAGCAAATAAAGATAAAAACACTGACGTCAGTAAGTGTCTGTCATTCACTTATCTCATCTTCTGTTAGGCAACCAGTTCTAAGCTCTTGCTTAATATTAATGTTCTACTTTTACTTAAGAGGATGATGTACAGCTAACAAAGGGTTGTTATACAGGCTTCTTCTCAGAATAGTGGCCGTGGTTTAATTAGGCTCGACCCTGTACAAGTTTGACCGACCACCGACCGGATCAATCATGTTTCCAACTAATGCAAGATGCATATACTGAGGATGGAGGAGGATTTAAGCATATGAAAACTATTTTAAGCAGAAATTCGACCATGAAATCATTAACGTAAGAAGATTTGCATTGCAGGATATGAACACAGGTTTACTATGTTCGGTGAAAGCAAGTTTCTTTTTCAAGATGATTTTCTATTTTACCGGTTTGTTCATTTGTTGGTTGGAGGATACATTTTCGCGGCTTCTACTAAATCGTTATGTCTTGACATAAAAATATGTCGTTTTTTCAAGAGAGCATGGTTTACTCACCAAGGAATTAAATAAGTCAACCATTTTTTTCATGAGCATTTTGTTTATTCGCATGATTACACGATGCGTGCGTGTTTTTTCGGAGAAAACACAAATCTAAAAGGCGCTTATCACAGCGCGTATTCTGTTACTCTGCAGGTAAATGCTAAATATAAGGTAGTTATTGCTTTCTCCGTGAAACAGAATTCGTTTTTAGTCATTTTAACATTTCATTCCTTTTGTGTACTCCACATGACAGGGGCATGTCACAAAAAAACAATGTGTATAATTAAGTATTAACCAGCACGTCCACCTCATGGTACTATAAGCCCTAAGTGTGCCGACAGTCCATGCCAGATCGACTCGTAGTCTTTATCACTTGCCTCATCTTAGGGTGTTGTTAACTCATCGATATCGATTCTTCTACAAAAAATATTTATACCTACTTCGTCACTTGTTTCACAATCCCAATTCTCACAATTAATGTTCACGATTTTCGCAGCAGTATTATTTTCTTCTGGCAATCCGTTAATGTAATTGGTTGTTGTTTGGAATTTGCGCACTATCAGCTTGGTCCCCTCAAGCCGTCACGGGGTTTTTTTCGTTTCAATCATAAATGACTGTTTTCCTTCTTATTGATCTTTCCCGTGTCTATATTTTTCCTAAGAATTAGTACAATTATCCTTCACCTCGCTTTCTTGTGCTTTATGAAGCTCTTTCAAGGACTAAAGTTGTAGCTTACGTCGTGGTATTCCTACCTTGGAGTCATAATATTTTTCCGGTGTACTTTTACTTTATATTTATGGTCATCATTTTCTCTATTACTATAATTCTATTCTCCAAAAAGTCAGCATTGTAAAGTTTTTTTATGGCTCCTTTGTTCCCGCATGACTGTAGATTTATCTTAATCATCACCATATCCTTAAGGCTTTCCTTTCCCTTTTTTGTGTCCCCCACTGCATACACAGATGGACGTAAGGGGAAGTAAAAGGAAGTAGTACTGAAAAAAAAAGTCTGATATTATCGTTATACTCTGATGGGCTCTTATAGGTCTTTGTGCAACGTAATAACCATATCGTATGGGTAAGCACAGACGCCATTTTCATCTTCACCACAGCTTCTTCTTCACGTTCTTCATCCTTTCTCCTCGTCTTCGTGATCATCATCTTCCACAACACTGAGATAAAATTGGAGTGGGAGTAGTCTCAGTAAGTGACTGACTTCTCTAATGGATAATATTATATTCCACTCAAAAGAGGAAAATACTTGTCATTACTGTGTATCCTGTTACTCTAAGGCCCAGACTCGTTTTAAATGTTTTGTTCCGCATCCCTAATTTAAACGAGGAACTTTCACTACTACTGCATGTTCTTTAGCTGTTTACGCAACTTTAAAACTTATACACTAGTATTTATTTAATGGGTTTCAATATGTTCTTTTTGCCTTAGCTGTGCATAGTAATAAATACAATGTTTTTCAAAGAATTATTTTCTATCGTTTCAAATGGATTAATAGATTAATAGGTACAAATTGAACCATTAAATTAAATGCTTTAAATCCCCTTAAAATAACCAATATTGCAGTACATGAAAAAATATACATTAAAAAGCATTTGATAATTTTGGGAGTCTTCCTTTAGTACAGCAGCACTATAAACAAACTGCCAAGATGCTGACAAAAATTTAAATGCTATTTGGATTCTGGAATGAGAAATATGTGTGTCTGTTAAGGTACAAGATTTGATTTTACTCTACTGCAGCGTCTCGCGTCAGCGTGTAAAAAGTTGGTGTACAGAATGAGTATTGACTCAGAGTCTCTCAAATTTTCAAAGTTACTTTTGAATACAGCAAGAAATATGATACATGGCGCGAGTTTCACGTATTTTTTAATAGTTGCTAAGAACAAAAGTAATCAGAAAGTTTGCTGTAGTATTAGTACTTTGTTGATAATACTTAATGATGTCAGTTTTCCACAAGACAAACAGACACAAGAAAAGAAAAGCATAAGAGAAAGTTTGTTTTGAAAGGAAAATTCTTTCCTCAAGTAATTCAAAGGTGGAACACCTTTCCTCCAATGACTTTGTGCTATTAGAACCTATGCAGTATTAAGTTTTCATTTTTTCCACATTTCCAACAGCTCCGAAAATCAGGTGAAACATGCTTCATTTTTGTTCGGCAAGTTCACGACATTGAGAAGTTCTTAAACTGAATTAAATTATGTGTTTTCAATGAGAGGAGGCACTTGACCGGGAACTTCTGGATGCATACCGTTAACAGCCTAGCTGAAATTCTTCCTCTTGCGAATTCTAAACCTTTTAATGCACAGAAACCAGAACAGTTGAAAAAGCTATTTTGAGAGAAACTTTCAAAAGACTGCATCTCATTTTCATACGCTTAACTTTTACATCATTCAAGCTGTCAGAGTTAGCGTTAGATAATATGTTATGTCATTCAACGTCTGTTTGAAACATGCAAATAAATATGACGAATTTCTGTACACATTTTGAGTCATTCTCTGCTGGCATCATTAAAAATAAAAACCGTTTCTGCTTCACGAGAGCTTGGTCGAATTTAGCCTGCGAAATAATAAACGTCTGTTTGAAATATGCAAATAAATATGACGAATTTCTGTACACATTTTGAGTCATTCTCTGCTGGCATCATTAAAAATAAAAACCGTTTCTGCTTCACGAGAGCTTGGTCGAATTTAGCCTGTGAAATAATAGTTTGTTCACCGGAATCCTGTCAGTTCCTTGGAAACATCAGAGATTTATTTTGTCAGGTTGCAGAGGAGTTGAGTAGTATCAATTTCCATAGGCTCGTAATTTACATGGAACGTCGCCCACTATTACATCTTGTGGTTCTAGATTTTCCACTCTATCTCTCCCTACCAACTAAACTACAGATATTGGTAAAATGTGATTGGCTGATATTTTGTGAGGCAAACCAGTGAATACAAGTCTCAGGAGAGAACAAACTGTATACGGCAAAATAGTGAGGAAAAGTCAAGAACACTGGTGGCCTTCTGGAGAAAAGTTCCAGTGGAGGAGACCAAGAACTGCTATAAGCTGATGAGATACAACTGAAAGAGTTAATGAAGTCCTGCATGTTTCAGCACGGACTGGAGGGTTTTGAAACTCTCACGCTTTCATTCATTATATTACTTATTCCGTGTAATTCGTCAAACTCTGTGCTGGCGATGCTTTTTGGCAGAACTACGAAACTAGAACGAAGTCACTTTGTAGTAGAGCCAGTTTTGACTTTTGCAGACGTCGTCGTTTTGTTCATGTCGGTGATAGAAATTATTAGTTACGCCATGTTCGAGGTAAAAGCAAAGTTATGGTGGACTACATATAAACAGTCAGGGACGCTGATGTATCAGACACCAGCAATCAAAATCTGTGGTTTTCTCTCCAGGTTGTGGTAATGAAATATTCGGCATTGGCTGTGTATATCCGAAAAGGACCTTTAACAACAAATAAACATTTTCTAAAATAATGCTAGTGTTACGAACTACAGAACCCATTTATCGACTTTGCATATGAATGAGGTTATAGAGCAGCTCCAGGCATCTTTGTCGAATTTTCTATAAAACAGCCATCTCTTTATCGAACTTATTCCAAAGCTCGTGCTAAATTTTACTCATGAAAATACTACAACAACAACAATAACAGGAAAAGGAAAATCACTTCACATAGAAATTCCATAATTTTGCTTGAATAAATTTGTTGATTGCCAACAGATTAATACGAAGAGTTTTGATGCTGTAGTGCCTCATCTTTGCATTGTTCTGATTATCTTTTATGATACAGAATACTTCAACATGCAAGTTACGAATCGAGAAATATGAAAAGTTCGAGAATTATTGTACAACACTGCGTTCTTTGATTCATTTACTACAATCTCGTATTCGTAAAAGCTGGATATTCTTTGTAATCTTCAATGAATTGGGTGGAATCGGCATGTAGAATTGCATTTGTACACAGCAAATCACACGACATTTCTGTTCGTTACTCCTTCTAATAGAAATCCATGAAAATACACTTCTGTCAATACCACTTGAAAAAGTTAACAAATATGTTTACAAAAAATCTGGTACGTGGCTGATCTGTGGCTTTGCTAGTATGATAAAGTAAAGGTGAGAATTGACAAAAATTTTTACTGTAGATTTACGAATGCTTTTTCTATACGATTCGGTCATTTTCATGTTTAATTAGAAATTCCTAGAAACCGGTGACGTTGTCATTGTATAGTTTAAATAGATGACATTATTTGCAAAAAAAAAACACAACATGGTAAACTGTTTCGCAAACAAGAAAACGTTTTCAATTTCATTAATAGATAAATAAATAGCTCCCTTCTCTGCAGATTCTGCATTGCTTTCTCAGGAATCAACTGCGTGCTTAGAATTTTTGTAGAGTCTGTCAAATGCAGTCACATTTTCTTTATTTCCCAAGGACTTCACCAGATTGTTTCTTCCATCTCTTTAATACATAATAGGGAAATTGGAACAAAACGATGAAAATTCATTTTCCCGTAGAATCAAACGTTTATGAACAACAGACTATATTAGTTTCATTTGAGAAAACATTTAGTATCCTTTCGGGAAAGCTTCAGAACAAGAAAATCTTCAAATAAAAAGGCATTTCGAGAAAACAACGAAAGTGTTCTTATCGCAAAAATGCATTCCCAGTAGAAGCCATAAATATTTTCTCATCCAGTAACCGCGGCTCCATACATCTTATACACAGTGCCTAAGATAACGTATCTCAGCACAAAAGCTTTGTTTTCCATTTAGGCTTTTATTATCTTGATATTAAAACAACTGAAGTTGAGCTCCCTAATTAACCTAATACTGCACTGGAGTAAAAAAACGAGAAATGGAAAGATACATTACTAGATGGGTGACCTCATTTAGATGACTACATATTTGCACTTGGAGTAATTCCACTTCCATTTTTATCATCGTCTTGCAAAGCCTCCCATTTGAGATAACATTTGGCAGGAAATTGTGCTTCAAAAAATTCTAACTTGTGCCTCCCTTGCCCCGTTGCTCATGCACAAACAAAAAAATGTGTTTCACTTGACAGCACTTTAAAGCGTTCTCTAAAACTGTTCCGAATAGACAAAAAAAAATCTCCGTTTGTTTTTTATTATTATTATTTTTCATTTGTTCTCTCTTTCTCCTCCTTTAAGTCACTGTGCACGTTCTACCACACATTTCTTCAAGGACGGTTACACTTTTATGTTTTATTCCCTGACGAAGTCACCAACCAAGGAGGAAAGAATACGTTAATCTTGCGTACTCCAGAAAAATGTTTTTCAGAACAAAAAAAGACTGGTTCGGCACGTTTCGTATTGAACACTACGACTAAAATGGAAATTGGACTAGAAGACACGAAATAGTTGAAAATGATGTCGGAAGATTTTTAGATTTTGATGTTTTTCTCAAATCACTTATGTCCAGGGACACATTTTATTTTATTAAATTGACCCATGACATTAGATCCAACTCATTGCAAAACTGCAAGTGTTTCTCACGTCCCACTGAAGAATCACACCTACTGTAGCGTCATGTAAACAGGAGTAGATGAGTGATTTTTGAGAAACATACGTCGATAGATAAGGAAACTGTGCCGGGAATTACATTCAACATTTTGTATGCCCTTGAACGAGCCTTATACCGGTGAAGGTTCCTGCCTCCTTATCATTACGAAAGAGGTTGAGGAGAGAAAATTATCACGCTAAGTTCCATCAAGAGTTAAATATTAGTGTTTGTGAACGGGGGAATAACTCTACTACGCCATTTGTCATTAGGAACTCCGTCCTTTTGTTACCTTCGTGTGTAGGAGAACCTATTTTTGCAGATTTTTCACGCTTTCTACCGATATTAGTTATTCCCTTTCTTCCTTTTGTCATCTTAATGATGAGAATTTGATTAAACAGAAGCAGATGGCCCTGCTGCTCAAACTGGCACGTACACACTAGCGTCTAGTATGCATTAGTATTGGTGTTCTTGTATGTTCAGGCAGAGTGTTTGTGAAACGAAGAAAAAAAATCTATAACGGCAGCTCCTCTCCAGGCGGTTGAGGGAATAAAAAGGCAACTAAGCTGATAAAAACTATGAAATGACTTTCGCCGAATAGTCAGTTTTCGGTATTCAGTGCGTTTTTTCGTGTTACCAGAGCTTTTTCGTAAAATCATAAAAAATTTCTGTGGAGTGCTTATTACATATTTTCCGCACAATTATGTTCTTTGGAGGAAACCAAACTAAGTCTAGTAGCATAGAGAATAAAACGTAATAATGAACTTTGGGTTGGGGAATTTGGTTGCTTTCCTTTATAGTTGTTGGGTACTTTGCGGTGCCATGCACAGAATAGATGCACAATGGAATCGATAAACATGATGCCTTGCTATTATTGAAGGTTTACAGTGCATAAAACGGATAACCACATTGACGCTATCAATGTCATAGTCAACACAGAATTTGAACAAGTAATTTACGTTTTTGTTGCTTCGAGGTTTCTGATTACTGTAACGGATATCACGAGTTCGTAATGTTACTGGCTACATTGCTGTAGTCTTCGCCTTAATTGCGAAGTTAACTAAGGTCATCCGTTTTTCTTGTTTTAGTGGGACCCATTGTGCAAACTTAAGTGAAAGATCGACAAGAAAAAAAAAACATTTTTGTTTACACGATGGGGAACGTTCTCCTGTAAGTATGCTGTGCAATTTGCAATGTGTGATATATGTACTGTTTTCTTGAAATACTGGATACTACACTACGGATGACCTTGTATAATGTTTTGTTAGGTCAAATCAAATGTTTCCAAACCAGTGCGGTTGTACACATTAAGGAAGGAACGAAAGCGAGAATTGCACATTGAACGATGTCGATGTACAGACTTGCACAATTGAGCTTTGAGCAGTTGAGCTTTAAACAATTGAGCCATGAGCAATTGAGCTATGAGCAAATGTGCGTTGGGCAATTGAACTTTAAGAAATTTAGCTTTGAGCAAATTGAAGTTTTACAGTCTTTTACAGATTTTGATCACAGACAGACAGACAGAAACGACGATTTTATAAAGCAAATTTCGCTCCTTTCGTAAACCGATAATTGAACAATTCGTGCTATCTACGCACATTACATAAATATGGCTTCCCCCGTTGGTCTGCAATACTATCCTATAAATACTAGAGACGTGTAGAGTGAATCTACTGTAACCATTCAGAATGTTTATACTTGACTTCGTACGATTTCTCAGCTAGGTCAATGGGAAGCATTATAAATGATGATTTAGTTGCTTGCGATATTACCTTAACCCAAGACCATTTATGCTGCAGTTCGCAGAGTGTATAGTTAATAGTTGCATAGTTACAGTCAAAAAATACACAAAACTTTCCATAGTATCGTGACAATTGGGATTACGTTCATATAAATCTATAATTGTCAGACGCTTAACTTAATTGTTTCACAAGTCACAGCTGTCAGTGACTTAACGGTGAATACATTGGCGATTGTCAATCTGCTTTTGTCATGTCAGCGATTGATTCAGAAGTAACTTTATCTGTGATACAGTTGAAACAGTATACTGTGGCATTTCAAAAGCGAAGGAAAATGGACGATTTCAATCTTTTAGTTTAGTAAATAATTCATACATATCTTTAAACCCGTCGTAACTACTCAACACTTACACTTTCTGTGTTTAAAAGAAGCGAAAACTTCGAAGAAAACCCAACTATCATAGTTTGGCTGCATTTGAATTTCTGATTTTCTCTGCCATCCACATGAATCACGAAAAGTTTTTACCTTTCTTCAATAATGCTACTAGCTACGACACTTGTCGTGTAAGCCAATACATTATTTGTGATCTTACCTCAGACCAGCAATTCACTGGATAGATACTGAATGCATAATATGACAGTGCAAAGAAGGACAACATTACAACAAGAGGTGCTTGTAGCATTAGCATTTCCAAAGTAAATCCATGAAAATCAAAACAGTGTAAATTTTCTGCTCTAAATTGTAAGATAATCCATACACCATTGCATATAATACTCCGAAATGCAGCATTACATTATCTCAGATTTTGTCTGTATAGCGTGGTAAAAGTATATTTCATTTTGTTAAGTATCCCAAAGCAGGCAAACCTTTCAGCCGTTAGCCACATAGCTTTAAGAATGAATTTATTGATACAATCTTTTTGGTTGTATGACTGTTTCCTCACATTCTTTAGAAGTGACTTACTAAAGCAAAAGTTGGGCATCAACGCGATTTGGAAAAGACAGAAACCTAGTGCTCACAAGGAATGTGTGTGTGTTCGTTTCGGGTCGCAGAAAGAATGCTGTATGTGCGAAGTTTTGTGTGTTACTAACATTCGTATGGAGAAAGTAGATGTGTTGATCGATATGAGTAATGGCTTGTTGCATTTAATGTGAAAGCA
>JAAXOA010004161.1:0-10595 GCA_036561885.1 Salina celebensis
GTTTCCGTTTCGATGTTTTCTCCATCGATTAAGCATGTATTCCCAGACTGCCCACCCGCCTTCTTAATCTTTAAAGCAGACCCATTGTCACCGTCGTCTTCCGTATCTTCGTCAGTATCCCGGCCATCAAGCAACTCCTGGTCAAGAGCTGCTTTCTCTTGTTTCTCAATTGCTTTGTACTGCACAGTAAAGTCGTACATTTGTCTTCCAGGAAAACGCTGAGGAACCATATCACATTTGCGATTTAATATACAACAATTTACATAAAAACATACATGTATGTCTGTGAAAAATGTACTTACCGCTGTCACGAACTTCAGCATGGAATATTTAGAGTATTCCTTGTGAGCCCTCGGTCCCCAGGAGTACTTGGCTTTAACGGTGTCCATTTCAGAAGGAGCTTTCTGATGTTCATAGGTTTCCATATTCAAGTAAGCTGGTGTCACATATTCCTAAAAAAGGGGATTCATTTCTTTAACTTTCATACTATTGGTTGCTTAAAAGCAAAATATTAACATGAAATAGTTGTGAATTACCGATTTAAGAAATTTCCTAAGATCATCCCTTTTCTCGCAGACCATTTGTCTGAACTCCATTTGCTCGATAATTTTCCAAATGCTTTCTGGATTTAAAAAAAAAAAACATAAATTAGTTAAATCCAAATTCCTTAAAATTCTTTAAAATTAGGACGGAGTACAATTACCTTCTTCAATGGATCGGTTTAGCATAAAAATCGATGCTAAAATGAGGTACAATACTGTTTTCTTTGTGTCCGCTTCCAAATCTCGTCGGGTCATAACAAACATACTGGAATCAAACACACTACTCGGGTATTTACTAACAAGAATGTAAGATGCAGACGCATTGGAAGAGGGTCCTTTCGGCTTGATTTTTGCCTTTTTACTGCTTGAAGGTCCACGGTCTTCGTCATCATCTTCTTCTTCGTCCACAACCTGACTACCTCCTTCAATAGGACCAGAAGTCAAGTGTGGTTGGTTATCTGATCCTTTTTCCAGTCGGACCAGATTCATTCCAAATGTGTCCTCCAATATGTTTTCCAGTTTTCTCATCACTTCAGCAAACTGTTTGTGTTGCGCATTCATCCCATTCTTGATCATATCTGAACGTTTTATGGGAATCTTCTTGTGCTGTAGAATGAACAAATAGTAAAGACAGTTTTGAACCATTTGGTCAACCGTCAAAGTAACCTCCGATTTTACTGGTTTCTTGGACTTCTCGGAATCCTGTGTTCCGGATTCCTTGTGGGTTGTGTGCTGAGTTCCCGTTTCCTCCTCATCGTTATCTTCGTCAGGAGATTCGGCTGCGGCAGCTTCAGTTGGGGTTGGCCGAGCGCGAAGAGTTCTACTGGTACCTGGCACAGGTTCGCTGTCAATCACAGGTTGAGCGTAGGCATGTGACGCCTCGCCAGGAGTGGGCTGGTATTGATTGAATAACTGCTGCTGCTGATGAGGGTACGACGCATGTTGAGGCGCGTATCCAGCATGTGTTTGTGGGTATTGGTAGCCCATATTACCCATATTATAATAGTTACCAGCCATTCCCATGTTCATCATCCCCATATTTCCCATCATCATTCCCATCCCTTGGTTCATCATCATTTCGTGATGAGACTGGGCATGGGCGGATTCTAACTGCCTGATGGTACTCCGCCATTTCTTGCTAAACGCATACAAATTAAATCGTTAAGTATAAACAATCAACAGGTTTTGCGCGTGATGCGTTTGAGAGAAACTTACACTTCCATACAAGGGTTGCCTGGATTGTGTCCTGGCGGAACGACGAAAGCCTGACATGGTTACAGTTGCCCCACACTTATTACCACTTTCCAAGTGAAGGATTTTTTTTATGGTGTGATTTTTTATTCGCGTCACTGTAAAGCTGACTTGACACATGCAATAAATTCTTGTGATCAAAATTGCTAACGTTTTTATATAACAACATTAGATGTTTTTGCAACACGGCGGGAATATATTTGTAAAACGAGTACTAATTAAACTACGTCCACTTCAGTTGTTTGCACTTAGCATGAAAGCACAACAGTGAACAGTCTTTATGTCTGGAAAACATATGAAAACTTCCTGTACTAAGAGCTTCTCCCTCTGCCTCCTAAAAGTACAAAATACTTGAATCCTTTTTATGTTTTTATGCGTGCATTCTTCAGGATAACCCATTCGTTCAAAACCTGGACCTAGAAAGGGATATTACTAGATTTTATGCAATGGTACGCTTTGGTATACTGACAGACAATTGAATGGTTTTTGCTTATGAAAAGAGAATGTTAACATTTTGGTGTTTGTACCATACCACCAGTGAAATGGATATTGACAGAGGCCAAGGAAATTCTTCCATGTGAGCTACAGCCGCCTACTCCGGGAGAGAGTTTTCACTAAGGAAAATCACAAATAGTTTATAAATATTTAAACGTTTGTGAAACTTGATCTATAAGGTGCCTGAAGGGAAGGAGGGAATTAGTAGTTAGTCATACATCGAAGCCTAAAATGGAACCGGTAACACTGCGATAATTATCAAATCTTTATCATGTCGTATTTTTGGATTATGTGTAATGTACAAAAAAAATTTCATTTATTCAAAGACACCAGTTCTGATTGACGGCTCATACGGGGAAGGCGGAGGCCAAATAATCCGTAACGCGGTCTCCTACTCATGTCTCCTCCAAAGAAAAATTCAAGTGATTAACATCCGCGCAAACCGACCGAATCCCGGACTTGCTTCACAACATTTGGAAAGCATTTTGGCAATGATGAGAATATCAGGAGCAGAAACAGCCACAAAGCCTAAAAAGAACGACACCGAATTTGACTTGAATGGAACCTTAGTGCCAAGCTCAAGCGATGGTGTATCAACAACAATTGACCTTGTAACAGCAGGCAGCGTCACTCTTTGCATTCAGTGCATTCTCCCGTACTTGTTAAAGTTAAAAACACCATCGAATATAAGAGTTATTGGAGGCACTCATGTTATGAAGTCACCAAGTTTTGATTACTTGGAAAGAGTTTTCGTACCAACAATGACAAAGTTTGTGGGGTATGACATTAAGGCGACCCTCAGGAATCCCGGCTATTTTCCCCGTGGTGGAGGATGTGTGGAGCTTTATGTGAATCCCGTTTGTACTTCAAGTCAGTTCAAACCTTTTGAACTAATTGAGAGAGGGAAACTGTTGAGAACTAGTGTCATATTAAATGTTCCGTTTAAAATTAAGCACATGATTCCTCAGTTCAAACAGAGAATTTCGGAAACTAGAGATATTGATGTTCGTGTTGTTAGTTATGCGTCTGTGGAATATTTGTTAGAGTTTGAGAATACTCATGCCGGATTCTCGGATCTAGCGGAGGGTCGTAATCCTAGTCCTGGTCAGCTTTTTGACGGCATTCGCAAAGTTCAGACAGAAATGCAAAACTTCCTTGATTCCAGTGCGGCACTTGATCAATGGATGCAAGATCAACTTATCATTTACATGTCATTAGCCAAACAGTCGCATCCTGAAGGAGTTTCAACCATAAAAACGGTCACTCCGACTGACCACACGTTGTCTGCTATTCATGTGTCCCAATTGTTTTCACCAGCGAGTCAATTTTCGATTATTAAAAATGCCGACAAAACAGTGACAATATCGTTGTAAATTATGTTTTGTTTGCGCTTAATTAAATGAATTAAAATTTTACTAGTATACTATTGGATGTATTTGTATCGACATTTATCATCATACTATCTGAAATGCAATTTAAGCAGTGTTTTATGCAATGTTAAGTCACGAATTGTAAAACTGGCGTTATTTGCGGACCCTTAAAGTGGGGTTAGTCAAACGTTGATTTATGCGATTTTTCAGTGATTTGCTAAGTTCCGCTTCTCCTGAGCCCACCTTTAAACAGTACTCCTGTATGATGTCCAGTGCTCTCCACTATCACTTGAGAAAGCTTCACTGCTTGAACAGTAACTGTCCCTGTCCTCAGCCTGTTCATTTTCATCGCTGGTTCTTTCATAATCAAAACGTATTCGGTGAATTTAGTCCAGAATCGATGGGCCTTGATAATACGGGTCTGAATGTGCAAATCTCCGGCAGTTATACCGGGGTTCATGATTTTGTCTAAATGTCGGTTATGGATATGGATAGGATTGATGCTTTGGCGATTGTAAATCCTCAACTGGAAGTCTCCTTTGTGTAGTATCTTTTTCGGGCTTCGACATTCTCCTTCACCCTTTTGTAGTTTTTCGTACCTGTTAGAATATGGGTCAGTTCATCACCTTGTCGTATCGTAAGATACTATTACTCGGAGTCCGGCCTGTAACAAAAATATTTCTATGTTCTTTTCTGTATGCAGATGCAGAGAAAATAAAATCAGTATTTTTGGTATGAAGTCAAAATCCAGACTGAAAGTTTAATTTCATGAGTAAAGAATTGTGCACACAGAGTTCTTGTGTAAAACGATATAATTTGTATGATATAATCATTTCCTGTCCTGACCAGGATTACTGAATTTTAGGGGTTATAGGTTAACTTGGCATTTCTGCATATTCTGTCTAGACACTGTTTCCAGAGGATTCAACTTCATCTTTTTAGTATTTTTCCAAGTACAAAAACAAGCAGAACACAACACTCATTTTTACTCAAGTGTGTGAAATGGATTAGTAGCAAATATCTTTAGTGTGACTCACTGAGAGAGACGTGTCTAATGACTTGTTATTTTCAACAGTACCTAATTGCAAGTGTGACTCACTGAGAGAGACGTGTCTAATGACTTGTTATTTTCAACAATATGGCCAATAGCGATGTCCATAGTAATGTGTGAAATTGTAATAGCCCGCCAGTAAAGAATTTTGGAGGTTTCCAGTGGCACTCGATTTAGCGAAATACACAACATGTTGCAAAATAATATACATAATGATACCATAAAAGTACCTTTACTTCCCATCTCGTTAACCATGATTAATAGATTTAAGCCACGAACTAATGCTATGAGTTTCGATTTGCGAATTAAATTGGAGTTAACATCTAGAGCGTATCGTAAAAGTAGATAAATGCTGTCTATCTCTAAAACATAACACGCTACAATAACAATAAAGGCTGCAATGATAGCAAGATCGCCGATTCGATTGCAGAACTGCTGAATTATCCACGTAACGAGGGACGTTCTATTGGTTCGTTTAATTACTGAGACGAGATAGTTGAAGGTATTAGTGGGTCTCCTATTTTCAAAGAAAATATCTGAATGGAATTGGCGTATTAGTTGAATTAGCTGGTTACTGCTACAACCTATCTCGGAGTGGCTGGTCACAAACAGAGTGGCAACTCGTAGAGTGGCAAAATAGCAAAAAAACTGCACAACCCCAAGGCAAAAAGTGCATGGATCATATTTGACAGGATGGTGAATGGCGTCCCAAAACACCGCTACAAATGCGAACATATTGATGAAGAACACGAAAAACTGAGCAAATAAGCAGAGATACAAATGACGGAACCTACTCCATGCATGTTTGAAAGACTGTGTCTCTGTATTCCAATACAAGCTTGGTCGAAACAATGACCATTTCGTTATTTTGCGTTGGTTGCTGTCCATCATCTCGAACAGAGCTTTTATGTCCATTTTGACTTGAGAATCTGTTGCTGAATACACTTTGTAACGTTTGATTTGGAGCCTCCTCGGAATACTAACTTAAAAACGATTCCTGTGAGTTAGATAAAAAAAGCTGGTCATATAAGCGGTTGAAATCGTTGAATCAATATGTTACAAATATATTATGAAACATGTGGAGTAACAATGCTCAACATCCAATAGCCCTGTAACGTTTAAAACTGTACGTAACCATAAAAAATCCTGTTTTTGGTTTAAAACTTAATTTTAAAAGCATATTTCGTGATACCTCCTAGTTACATGAATTTATCGGATAGAGTTACGTATGCGGCAGAAATGTTGGATAAGCTTGAGGGTACCCGGATAAAATCAATATCTTCTGCAAACCAAACATTTTTACTGCTAATCCTTTGCAGCCATTCGGTGAAGTCTAGACATCAATAGTCAATAGTCGGCCTATTGAACTCAATCGATTCTTAGGCATAAAATATTATTTAAATCTATCTATTCTATGCATTTGAAATTCCAAAAATTTGCTGGATCATAGGTGGCAAGAAATTTTTTCAGGTGACCAACTAAATATTGAAAAATATACCGCTTCAACTATTCATTGAACATCAAATAACCTTGAAATAATTCGATATCATGAAAAGTGTACGAATTATGTATGTTAGATAAAGGATAAGTTTCATAACAAAATGTTCGTTACAGGATAATTAGAGACGGTTTTATGATAATGAATAACAGTTATCAATAAATTTTTAAAGCTTTAGTATCTGATAAACAAAATATCAAATCAAACTCGACAGCATTCATTCTTTTGTGGTTCAAAGGAGAAATGTATTCTGATACAATAGAAAAGAACACGCAAACTTTGATGTAAATTCATTTTATTGATCGTTGATTTGACTTTATTTGCTTGCAATGGGTTAGCATGAAAGTAAATGGGACCAAGCTGGATATATATGTTGTTATTGTTATATCCAAATAGTATCAATGATCCTGAGCTTGGCCGTCAAATGGATCCAACCCGTAGAGTTATAAAAATCATCTGTAGTAAGTTTGTTTTCAATGGGTCCCAAATTTGATTGCAGTTCAGAAGACGGTGCATATGGTTCAATAAAATTGGATACGCGACTGTTGAAGCTAACTGTGCTAACAAGGACACGGACTTGCAAAAAAAATTTCAACTATAATCATCAATAGCAAATATGAATCATCAGAAAATGTTTTAATAACAACGGAGACTTTGAAACTAATGTTTATCACAATATGGATTCCAATTTTCTCTGCGAATTAACATTAATGACATAAACTCTAACATCGAATATTAAAGTTTGCTCCCGAAAAAATGTTCAAGAATTATAATGTAGGAAAAATGCATCTAATTTCTAATATGAACGATGCTATGTTCCTTTAGGCACACGCATCAATATTCTGCCTTTTTGTCCGTAGTGGTAAATATTTCAGCACCTATCAAATCGGTAACGGACAAAAGCGTTGCATGCTTTTTGGTCACCTGGCCAGAATTTAGTTTTAAACTCCGTATTTTAAGTGCAATCCATATAGCTGATTGGGTTAGATAGAATTACGTTAATTGGTTACAAATGCTTGTGACATATTCACGTACTTTGAAGAAAAAAAATCAAAACAATCATAGTTGATTTAAAGGATGTTTAATGCAGCATATTTCCCGAAGTTGAGCCATGTATTAATATCAAGTTATTTTCAGTAATTTAAACAAAATATTTTTCCTAAATAATATGTCCTTATTACGAGCATAGTCGCGCATATGTACCGGAAATGAAGTCTTCTAAGCCCAATTAAATTGATTTCACAAATGAAGTTTTGTGCAATTTTCAAGCCTCTACTCATAAGCAAATATTTCTTTTGACTACGAATATACACTCGCATACCGGTCATGCAGCCACACGACCAAATCTTCTACGAACAAATTGCAGAAAACATTGCCTATGATTAGACCTGCCATCCGTCGTTTCTTTCAGAGAATAGTCCTTTCTTTTGGACCCAAAATAAGCAAAAGAAAGTACGTCCTTTCTTTTGACAAAAGCGTCCTTCTGTCCTTTCTTTCAAAATTTTGGCAAAAAATGTATGTATTTTTCGCCCAATTTACGACAAGAATTACAATTTTCGTGTATCAAAACTGATAATTTTCTCTCTAAAGTGACAAATCTTTGATAAATTGCTTAGTTTTGTACATAGTGAGCGGAATTGAAACCAAAAATATCCATAAAACCACATTATTCCTGAGCTTATACTGTGTCCTTTCTTCATTACCTCAATGTACTTTCTTTTGGCTGGGAATCGATGGCAGGTCTACCTATGATCCAATTACACCATACATGTTCATTTTGGCAATCCATTATATAAATTTGAATCGACTTACCATCGAGATTACGTAGTACTCAATTTGTCTCCATAGTGTTAAAGTACCAAAATTATATCAGCGTTACTTTCACCAATTAATTCCGAAAAAAACAAAATTTCAATAGATTTGACAGCTTCATTCGATTTAACCGTGTATGAGCAGGAACCTGACAAAGGATAATTATTGAAAACATGAGAGCTAATTAGCTAATAAGCATGTTTTGTTGCGTATATTTTCTTTTGTACAAGTGTCACACATTCTAGCTTATTACCAGGGCCAAGAATAAAGGCGTAATTACGTGTGATTCGTAATGCCGTTTAAACCTCGTTTCTCCCCCAGTGGGATTAAGCGAAACCGAGATATGGCTAGCGAGGAAGTCCTGAAACTACTAAAATCATCGATTTCACCATCGAGTTACTTTGGTTACAATGTATTCTTTTATTCAAACAACAATCAAATCAAGTTTTCATTCAAGGGCTTACCAATTATAGCGTTTTCACTTCGATATGCAACGTTAATCGTCCTAGCTTGGGCAGTTTTCAAAGGGTCTTATTGGGAGAAAATAAGTATAATTTTCAAAACTCAAAATATCACCAGCACTCAAGGCTTCACGAGCATGGTGTATGCATATTTTGAACTTGGGCTGGATATTGCAAATATTTCTTTGTTAATATGGAATAGGAAACGCATATTAGAGTTTCACTTTGAGTTAGAGTGCCTGGTAAAGAAAGTGTTTGGAAGCATTCCTGTGGAAAAAGTTCAGCAAATCTGTTACGAGAGCGTTGGGAAGCCCATAAAAAAGTTAAAAGTGTTAATAATAGCTGTGTTCCTTGCACAATATGTTTATAGTCTGTGCATTATTCTACAAACGGAATATTTAGGTTTTGAAGATATTTCGTTTCTAAGTTTTTTAATGTGGCTATTTTTAGCCACCGGTGCACTGCGCTATTTGACTTATTTGTGGTTCCTTACAATGCTATTAACGATTAAAGTAGTTTTACATAGTTTACACCAAAACTTTGTGGCAAAAGCTGAAAATCCGCACAATCACAATGCAAATGTTGGAGGTCATGTAAAGGAGCATATTTCTATGCATATGTCTTGTGAGGAAGCAATTAAGTCGATGGAATCTTGTCTAGGAAATAATATTTTGCTTTTGGTGGCTTCGCTTGTATTAAATTTTTCTACAGGATTATTTAGCTTTTCATCTGCAATTCAGGAGGAAAGCTCCACTTCAGAGTACACAATTGACTGCTGCGTATTTTTTGCAATACTGGTAGAGTTCATTAACGCAGCTGACGGAATAGAAGTAGGGGTATGAATATGAAACTCAACGATTACATACTTTATGTAAAGTCAGGTTATATTTTGACACAGTTAGACAAACTGTCTGAATGGCGTGATTTTCTCTTTAGAGTTTGAAAGCCGCATTGGCTCCTGGAAAACTTCTTGTTCATAACGAATTGTCGGAAGAGTTGCATTTAAGGGTACGATTTTGAATTCTTTTCATGGGGAGGAAGATGTTTCACGCTGTACATTTTAAATTTTGTAGATTTTTTTCATGGCCGGTCGAAGCTTGGCTAATCCCGTGGCTATTTATTCACAAGGCGTGTTCAAACTCAACAGGGCAGCTCTGACCAAAGTAAGCTGTTATGAGACATACAGTCAAACCAATTATTCCTATAATCCAGTTTGAATTTAAATGTTGTAGATCCTAGGATCAGTCTTGACGTATCTGGTTGTCCTCACCCAATTTCATGTAAAAGAAAGCATTGAATCATAGAAGAGTTTTGAAATGTATGCAATCAAACTTCCATGGAAATTCATTTGAAGCCCGTATCGATTCCTCAAGCTATATGTATTCAAGTAAAAGAACAGTTTTTGACGTTGCTGAACTTTGTTCAGTAACAAATTTGATTCCTTACTGCCTAACTTTCGTCATATTTACCATGGCCTGTGACGTATAATTGAAACGGGTTTATCGATGCTTCTATCGATGGGGAAGGCACCTGGCAGGCATCAACGTTTGTCAGGTAATTACATTCGACCTATAATGGGAAGGTCCAAGCTAAATGTAGCATAGTTGTGGTGTGAAAATGACGATGGCGGTCCGGCTGTTGCCCATCAGGCCCTAACATTTTGACATACGATACTGTATGGTGTCATTTGAAAGCGCTTACAAACTGCTGATGTTACTCCTTGATGGCAGACTATGCGTTATAACCTGAGTTTTTAGCACGTATGCTTTCTTTTACAACATGGCGTTCTGCGATCACATTGCCCAGCTTCATATACATATTTACAGTTTTTTTACTAATACATCTTTAATTTACAATTATATGTTATATAACTTTGTTGAACTTCATTTGAAAAAACATCAAATTAGTACACTAGTAAAAGAATCTATAAAAACCCGACGCAAAATAACTTTAACTAAAAAATGCATTGGATACGAGAGCCTTACTAGGCATTATAATACCACGGTGCTTAAACACACCGACTGGACCATACATATAAATAAACCGACAATCGAAATATAGAAAAGTAGCGGAAGAAACAGCTTTAAATATATTTTTAATTCAAATTGGCTTCAA
>JAAXOA010004162.1:0-10594 GCA_036561885.1 Salina celebensis
CAGAGGCGTCGGACCGCTGGTACCAACTGGTACGGCGTACCAGTAGGGCCGGGGTTGTACCGGCCCCGAAGGGGCCGGGACAAGTCCGACAAACTACTTTCACTTCAAAAAATTATTGCGATTGATAGTTTGACTAGCATTGATTCAAGAATTTTCACTCAAGATAGAACGTGAATGAATGCAAGAAATAGACTACGGACTTCCTTTTTAAAGCTGTGCATCCTAAACACAGCGGTCTTATACAAAAACCAATGCTTTGATTTTTTTATAGGCATCAGAAATGGGCGCGAAAGGCATCGGTCCATGGCATCAAAAGGCCTTTAGCGGCCATTCGGGCCGCAAAAGGCATCGTTTTCCCATTTTTTCTCACAGGCATCTGTCCAGTACCCGTCCAGTAGGTTGCTCCCCTATGTTCAAAAGTACAATTGGTCTGAGTTTTAAATTTCCTTACGGGTCTATGATAACGCGTAAACTTATTGACTACATCATTTTCACCATTTTATCTATTGAACGAAGTTTCTAACAAAGCGGTTAACAAAGTTCAAGCAAAACTTATTCAGCCCTTCGGGTCAGGGGACAATATGTTTTATTTTGCTTTTCCATATCACGCACCGGCCGAGAGCTCATTTCAGCAGCAGTCAAATGCCATGATTTGCATACGGTTTTGCTGTAATTGAGAGGCGTAATAATTTTGCAGGCATTGAGCTGAGGTTTTATAGCGTTAAAGGTTGTTATGATTGTTTTGGCCTGGAAAGTTCTAGCTATGGAGGATCTAATGAAGACGCACAGTATGAATTTTGTTAATTTTAAAGTTTTACTATGCAAAAAAAGCAGATTTGACATTAATATTTGCATGAAATATGGCCGAGATAGTACACCAGATACCGTACCAGGGCCGGGACAAACAATCCGACGTCTCTGGCCATGCGAGATATCATTTGAATCTTTATACTGAAACAGTAAAGAAAAAAATGTCCGTCTATGTTTCTCACTATAGTATCTGTTTTGTGGTTCAAGTGCTAGTCTCTGTTTCTCTTCACATGAGTTTTTGCCCGAAACCGATTCATTTTCAGATTTACCTAACCCAAATGAAATCTGGCAGTTTCCAAAGTCCCGCTTCATTCTACGTACCTTGAACTGACGAAATCGTCATCTTCCATAATTTTGAGATGGAAAAGGTTTCGAAATTGTATGACAATGGTATGGAAAAATTCGCAAAAAGTAGTTTCTTTAACTTAAACTGCCAGGTCTTTGTACTGGAGAGCATCGTCGAATAGCTTAAAGTTTAGTGCTTATGCGTGGAAATTTCAGGTAAGATAAGGAATATTTATGAGGTAACGTCCATCACATTCAAAACATTATAAAGGTTCTTATCATGTTGACAGGCGAAATCCTTTCCTTGTTTCCTTTTATAACATTTCGTCTTCCTTCATCACCCGTCAGTCTTGCCGTCATAGAGATACACCTCGTACTATTGAAATATTGCTGACATTTGGATGAAAGAACACACATGAAAGTTACTATCTATTTGCGTACCACTACCAGCTACGCTTTGCCTTTGCTCAGACCTTCCTTTCTCAGACAAAAAGTTTCGTGAAAATTTTGCTCTGATATATTCTAGTCATGTGATTAAATTATTAATGATGAGCTTACTTATCTTGTACTGTATCCTCATTTGGAAAAGTCAGGCATTATGAGTTCTCATAATGAGTTGAATTGTCTAACAGTACGAAGCGTAGCGATCATTGTTAGGAGTAACCCCACCGATGAGTTGAGCGTGCGTGCAGCATTTACTGTCAATACATACTTGCGTTTTTTTGTTCGTTTAAGGGGCAATTTAAACAGATACTTCAAAACACTCTTAAAAAACAATTTTGCAAGCTTGATGCTCTTCATCCAGTAGTCGTACATAATTGGGATTTCCTTAGAAAGTTTCACTATATTTTCGATTAACTGGGAAACTACACAATATGCGTAATGTTTGATGTCAGAAAAGTGTCGCTTCGACCGACTTGATATATGAATCTCCAATTTCACATGATCTGATGACTTGATTCAAGTTTTATGCCAAGAATTCTGCAATAATATAGTGAAATGTCCAGCTTAGAAAAAAAGAAAGAAAGATGAGTCCGTACGTCCAACTGATAGGAAACCTTTAAATTCTACCTCGCTACTCGCTGCCTTGTTTCCCATGGCACTGTAGTTTGTGCAAGTAGTTCATTCTGTTCAAAAGTTGTACTTTATTAGATTCGTCGGTAAAATGACAAGCGAGACAAAACTTTGGGACAGACTTGTCAACTGTAGTGAGTAAAAAATGTCCGCGATAGCAAGTTTATGATGACTTGAAATAACCAGGGAAAAAGTTAAGCTGTTTCATTCACTTTCATATATGTATTTATGGCAAAAAGCATGCTTACATTAAATTCTTTCTGAAAAACCCATCCAGTGAAGTTTCGAAGGAGCAAAACTAGACGTGATACAAATAGTTGTAACACGTTCCTCCTGGAACAACGACGTATGTTCATTTTGTTGTGTTGCGAAAACGTAAGTGGCGCAATTGGTAGTTAGTTGTTAGGAAGTTCAATAAACGAATGCAGGCAGCAGTAGCAAGTGATTTAATACATACCTATGTAATCTGGAAACACATCATCAAAACATCATTATTGGTTTATCTCAATTTTTGGTTTTGAAGCAATATGTCATTCAACTGGTCATTTTTCAGAGTTTCATCCTGAAATGCGCAATCAGCAGTTTCCAAATCCCACATTCTCATCCAGATTTACTCACAGATTGTAGGAAATGTGGGTGATGAATACTAATGAACATACCTTATTGACAGACACACTAATTTGAAGTCGCTAAAAAACACCTCTAGTCATACCGTAGTCGGGATGACAGCAGTAAATTTCATGTTTCGACGAAGCCTATTCACTGTGTGTGTCAAATGTTGCCGCAATTATCCAGCACCATAATCTTATTTCGACAAGTACGTATTAATTAAGATTATTATAAAAACCTCGTGGCTTGACGCAAGTAATAAAAACTAGATGGAATCATGTCACGAAGCAGAGTTTGTTGCAAACAGAAAAGTCTATTGAGAAAATTCTGACGATTTTAAGGTATTGCTGTACAGACTTAATGCTTATGTAAGACGATTGGTCAATCTGTTACAGAGTAATCTGTTACGTGAGGGGGTTACGAAAGGTTTCAAGGGACCCCCTTTACTCTTGGTCATACATAACGTATTATAGAACAGTTGTGTTATACATACATACATTAGTTACATCATATGTACATGATGATGGATGGAGGAAAGAGAGAAAAATCTGTTGACTTTTCATATTACCATCCCCATTTATGTTGATTAATGAGCCTGCGGGCGATAACGATAAAACTATGGTAAACTTAAAGCGGAAGAATGAGTTACCTAATTGGGGACTTTCACCAAAGCGTTATATGACAGACTCCGTAAGATCTAACCAACTAATCCGTGCAAATCCTTTAAATTGCAAACTAAGCCAACATTGTACTTTTGGCTTTCGTTCAATCAAACTGTGTTAGAGACAATCAGTGTCAAGCTTAGTACGAAATTCTTGTCTTCGTCATAATCGCATTCGTCGGGTCAGGTCAAATATCTGAAAAAAAATCCCAAATTGATCCATTAACTAAACTTTTTGTACGTGAAAACTCAAGAGCAGGAAAAGGCGCACAGTGGTAGCATCTTTAATGTTTTTTCGCTATTCTCTAAAGGTGATGCGTATATGCGTGATGTATTGGCCATAAATTCTATTGAGTTTCAAGTCGGCAAGTTAACGTTAGTTTGTTTTGGTAACAATGCCTGTCTGTGTGATTCATTCAACTTCTGGCACATGCATTGGTAACACTGGCAGATAAATACCCTATAGACTTTGATGATATAGAGTTGTGGGCAGTGTGGCGAGGTCCAAACGCTACCGTGCAAGCAACAGGACTCTTCCGCTGCCAAAGTGCTCTGTAGTCAGTCTTCTACAACATCCCATCCTCCTCTAATCTCATCTGTCATGTTTACCAACTAATTACCTAACCACTTGCCAAAACTCCCTTCGTATGTCTGTGTCAACACTCAAACCGACCAACACACCTTAACTCGTGTTTTTGCAGGGTTTGCAACTATTAGTCCTCATGAGGCTGCGAAAACATTTTTAAAAATGCATAAACAATGAACCATGTTAAATTGTTGCCTTCCTTCTCAATCCTTGTTGCCAGCTCTCAAGTGGATGAAGGAGGAAAGCCTATGACAGCCCTTTATACAATTGCTAAAAGCTAAAAGATGTTTTTTTTTTTGACGCATCCGGAACTTTAAGTCACAACAGATGCAATGTGTGAACAGAACACAAAGTAAGACAGACTTGAGAATGAGAGCACTACGTTGTTTCCTTTTAAAAACGGGAAACGACACTATTGTCAAATGTGTAAAAGACTTGAGAAAAGGAAAAACCTTGCGTTTTACTCCAACTTCACAGAGAGAAAACACTGTCAATTGTTCATTTCAGTAAGAATTCTCTCATGCGAAATCACACGTACACAGAACATTCAATACAGTTCTGCTGATTGTGATTATAGCGTTGGAGTTGGAAATTTTTGTCTTTGATGGTGAAAGCAATACTCTCATCGAGACGCCACCACCGTGTTTTATATACTTTTCAAACGTTTCAACTGTTTTAAAGGAATACTTAGAAGGCCAAGGGAGGAGTGCGTTGACGTGAATTCATTTGAAAAGAGAACAACGACTGACAGCTTCCAATAACAAGAAAAATAACTCTGTTTCTCGTTTATTTATAATCCTCTGGAAACTTGTTAATCTTCGACTTGTTGTTGGAAAGGAGCTTAAGTTTTTACCTGTGTTTGCTCCATACGTCTCTTGCAAAGACGGATGAAAACATGAAAAAAGTTAAACGAATCTTCAATATTCTTCAAATAGATATATGTTTTTTTTGCTTATTATGCGCATGAAAGGATTTCATTTCTTCTGAGAACAAGAAAAAAGGGAATGTTTATTTCAACAGGCATCATTCAAAAAGCAATCTGATTTCCGATATGGACATTTTGTAACTTTGATTTTTCAGGGTTCGTTCACTTTCCCGTTTACAGATTTCGGCAGTCATGTGTACCTCAATTACTCCTTTTATTTGCGTTTCGAGCAGACTACGAGTCAGCTAGTAAAACGATTTTAACAGACCTTTCCTTTTCTTTTTCCGTGAGTTGACTTTTTGAAGGCGACATTTGGACATGGATGTAAGCAGTCTAACGAGTAAACCCCTGCGATAAAGGAATTCTTGTTTTGCGCTGCAAACTCGCATAAATCTGAAAATTTGACATTTTAATGAATTGAACATTCGTAAAATATCAATACTTCTCGGTATTCTATCTAACCTGGCAGTATTGACAGGCTTGGAAATATATTCTGCATTGTACTCTAGGTACAATGTAACAAATCGCGTTTTGACAGTGCAATGAAGGGAATTGGATATGATCCAATTCCAAAGAACAGTCAAACTGCTTTGGCTCATAGAATTTATCCATTGAAAAAAAAATCTGAGTATGAATGAAACGCAGTAAGAGGATCTCAGAGTGAAATGGAACAGGACACCCTTTCTTTTTCCACGTTAAACGGAATAGATGTACCTTTGAGCTTGTATAAAACCATTTGTCATTTCCTAAAAATGACAAACGCAATAGCGATTCAGATACTTCGATTTCTATCTTAGGTATCCAGCAAGAGCTCACTTGACCAGCACTTCATCACTCTGTCATCAAGTGGGTGAATAGATTCCTGCCACCATTTATTATCTGACTGGTCCCAGGTTTCATTCACGGTCCGCATTTTACAAACCTGGTAGTTTTTATGCACAATTATTTTGGCCCAAAAAATGGAAATGGAATGTGAACTCTGAGATATAAGTGTAACACGGCTTGTGCAACACTTTCATTTCTAGAATTTTGAATGTTTGTTTGATTTTCCAACACGCCGTTTTATTCTGCATTCGAGAGAATTCTGAAAATACATCCTGTTATATAAGAAAAACCAGTGAACAACGGATATTAAAAATAATATCATCTGCGAACTAATAAACAGTCGGAGCTAAAATCTGTTTGATCTATTATTATCTAGATCGGATTATGCCATCTCTTCAAATAGTCATTATGTAACAGTAAACAAACTTTATGTTATAGTAATATAGTGCCTTTTGATTTTACTTGCATAAGTGAGCATAACGGAATAAACAATTTGTTTTTGGCCAGACGCTTCCAAAACGGTAAACACACCTTCCTGTTTGAATAGCCGTAAGTTTTATAACATGGCGTATTCAATAAATTTTATTTTGCAACCTTCACCAAAACGATTAGTGTCTCCGTGCGACCAATTCATGTAGCTTGAAAGAAGTGTGAAACGAGTTTTTTGCTGAAACCTTAACAGTATTATGATAGCATGTAACTCAATCCTGGNAACAGTATTATGATAGCATGTAACTCAATCCTGGAAAATCAAGTAAAATAACTACGGGTTTCAAAAAAATACATGCTGCTATGTAAATTATTGTAAACACTTCCACAGTTCCAGGGACACAGTGTGAGGGCTGTGAATGTGATCCATACTACTACATGCTCGGAGCCAAAACTATTTCCACAAAACTCAATTTGGCAGGCGACTTTTGCCTACTGACTTATCTGAAAGGATTTTTTAGTAATTTAATTTTACGCTTGGGGACTTCCTTGGCATTGTGAAAGGTTTCTTTTCTCTCTTACTTTTATGCATAGAAAAAATATAGATCTAAGAAATAAACTAAATGGCCACTTTATAGATTTCAATAAACTTCTGTTCCGTATGATTGATTTTTCTTAGAATGTTCATTCCACGTGCTATTGTTAATATTCTCCATTCTCAGTTCCCCTTAGTTGTTTATAACAACCTGGTATCCATAACTGTATGGACACACGCCAATGCTTAGTATGAAATAAAATGCGAAAATCCTCATAACAAATCAGTGGAGACTTCTTTTCGTAACAATCAGATTATCTTGTTTTTTTCTTCTCTCGAACGTCTTTTCCTTAGTGGTCCCTACGGCCAAACTTTCAACGTGTAATCGACTACTTTCCCAAAAAGAAAGTACTGGAACCAAAACTTTTGTTTTATCAGGCACTAGTAGTATTTTTCCAGATCCTTCCAGTCCAAGCTTATTCATCTGTACTATGTACAATATACAACATATATGGTTACTAGATTCTTCTTTGCTTAAGGGAAAATCAGGTCTGCTGCAGGTTTGCTGTTTGAGCTGTAAAAGTGAAAGTTGCTAAGTACATTGATTAATTTTTTAACACTAATTGTCTTTTGTTTGTTTATTTTCAGCAATGCCGATTGAGTTATTCGTAATGTGGCATCAATATCCATGGATATTTGGCGAGATTGCTTGTGATCTCCGAGGCATATTAACGGAGTGTACAACATACGCTTCTATTCTGACAATAGTTGCGTTCACAACAGAACGATACATTGCCATCTGTCATCCAATGAGGTAACTAAACTTTCACTAGAAGAAATCAAAAAAGTCAAGCTAAAAGATTTTGCAAGTTCCTTGGAACAGATTTGTCGACAAGTTTCTTCTTTTGGGTTACATAATTTCGAATACATTCGATATTTGATTCTTTCTCGTAACATGTAGCCGAAGTAGACCGTTATGCATTCATTTTTTTTGTATACGGGCTGAAATCTAATCCGAGTGATGTACGGTTTTAATTCTATATCCCCGCGAACGCTATTTTATTTCGTAGAAGTCAAAATCTTTCCCGTTGAGAGGTCTCAAATATGCAAATTTTCTTGAACAATATGTCGACAAGTAGGTGAAATGAGTTAGGAGTTACTCTTTCACTGCTTATATTATTCATCACATCTGGCTTTTCATTTATTACAGGACCCAAACCAAGTCGAAGTTTAGTCGTGCGACACGTGTAATCTCGCTCATTTGGGTCATCTCCATCGCTTCAGCTCTACCCTGGGGAGCTTATACACAGGCAAGTGAAAGAAGAGGAGAATAATAAGCACTTTCCCATAATAATATTCCCTTCCAGTCCTATTCTAGTCTTGTATAGTCATATAATATGATATAAGTTGTTAGTGCTGTTGTATACTCATAAAATGCGTTCAGATTACCCATTCGTTGTGCATTTCCCTATTGTTGTATGATTACACCAAATGTTATCTTCCGAGTTTTGACTGAAAGAATCTTCTCTTGTTTTTTTACTATATTACCGACCGAAAGAGATCAACTTTTACTGCTATTGAATTGAGTTGTTCTATAACTAACGGCATGAATCTTTCCTTTGACTCAACTTCATTTCTGGAGCCGAATAGCCGCAGCTTCCTCTATAACTCTATGAAACTGTTTCCGTTTGCTTCTTTTTGTTTAAAAAAATGTTTTGTGCATGCGAAGAAAAAAAAAGTGAAAGTGAACGAACGAACTTAGGAAATACTGGTGTTTGTAGGTAGGGTACTGTTTTGCTTGATGTTGAAAAACATACACGTAGTGAAAGGAAGATAGATAACTATATGAAAACTAATGAGTTTTATGGTTTACTCACATATTATTTAGTTATTTTCTTATACTAGAAGTATGTGGGTTATGGGTAATGGCAATACTGGAATAGAGCATTATGTTTGCTTTAGTGTAATTAAGTCTATTGCCAAGAATTTTCACTAGTGTGGCATTGGCCTTAATACTATTTTCTCGCGAAAACCATTTTTTCTACGCACAATAGACGTTGTAAGAGAAATTAAAAACATTGTCCTGGTTTCCTTGAAGTCATCTATTGTTGGTCGTTTCCAACTCTGTCATAGATACTAAATAAATACATATGCATTTTTTTATAATGATAACAAGTCTGAAGTATAATGTGACCATGTCACCCATCCATGATGTCTTAACTCGGAATTAACTCTTTGATAAATTCAAAGTTAATTCTAGTTTGTAATAGCAAATGTATCAATGGCAAGTGTGGCATTGGCCTTAATACTATTTTCTCGCGAAAACCATTTTTTCTACGCACAATAGACGTTGTAAGAGAAATTAAAAACATTGTCCTGGTTTCCTTGCAGTCATCTATTGTTGGTCGTTTCCAACTCTATCATAGATACGAAATAAATACATGCATTTTTTGATAATGATATTGATAACAAGTCTGAAGTATAATATGACCATGTCATCCATCCATGATGTCTTAACTCGGGAATTAACTCTTTGATAAGTTCAAAGTTAATTCTAGTTTGTAATAGCAAATGTATCAATGGCAAACTCTCATGCAGAGTAGACCCTTAAATATATTTATGTTTGTAAATGTGCCCGATAATGGTATAAAAAACTTGAAAATCTGTTTTGTAAACTCATATCAAATCTTAGTATGCAATATAACTTAGAAGAAATGGGTAAAAAAAAGAAAAAAAAAGTTTATTGCCTGTATACGGTTAAGAAAACCCAAAAGACTCGTCATCAGTCTTCTGTTTCATAAAAGTCGACGTTTAAAGAAATTCTCCAAAGAGTCTTGCTAAAGTATGTACATTATCTTCTTATGCAGATAATATTCCGATAGCATTCCAGCATTGTTTTTCCCTGTCACTCCTATTTAAAGAAGCCAGTTTCTTGAATTTAAAGCCACCAATGGCACTTTGATATCACTACCATACACGTTATACTATAGCATTTATATTAAAAAATACTTAGGAAGATCAGTAACATTAACACAATGCATGTCAATGCAAAATAGTTTTTGAGCAATTTCCCACTAAATTGTCTGCCTGTCTTTGAGATTTGTCTGGCAGAATTTTAATGATCTTGGCAAGACGACTGATGTTATAATTTTTAAACTGGTTTACTTGTCATTGAGGGCCTGATACCCAAAAATATGTTTTCTGAAGTTGTCCATACTAAACAATACGTTGTGTGTGTATAATATCTTACAGTGCCGCCATCCAATAAGTTTTAATTACGAGCAACAAATCTATGAAATTCTTGGTTACATTCCAATTTTTTTGTACAAACTTTCTTCGAAGGGGTCTTACAGACAAGCCAAATTCATTTTCTAACAATTAGGCTGAACGGTTAGTGTAAGCTATAAAAATACCGCTAACATTTTCCCCTCTAATAATTGTAGGATTCGGAGAGTGAAAAAAGGAAGGCCATTTGTGCAACGATTTTCCCCCCATTTTCCCACTAGCTTGAAATCTATTTCAAAATGGTTACAATAAATTTTACCATTTCGGCTCATTACCCCATTATTTCTGATCCATTAAATTATCCTCCAAGAGCTGGGCTGTGAAGAAAGAAGCCCCACTTCAAGATTAAAAGGCTTCACGTGACGAGAAAGTAGTCTTTTCATGTATAACATGTATACTTTCTCCAGAAGATACCACGGAAACCTGAAACTCCCTACTGTCTTCAGGGTTTGTATGGGATCCACCTTCCATATATGATAAAAAATCTTAGGTAAATTTTCTATCACTTTCTTTCTACTGGAAGCGACTTAATTGGCTGTGTTCATGCACAAGAACATAATGGTGCACTTG
>JAAXOA010004164.1:0-10594 GCA_036561885.1 Salina celebensis
TACAACAGACTTACCCGAAATCGAAGATGTCCCACGGGTGGCTCCGCATAAGGTACACCTGTTTGTTATAAAAACAACCGAATATAAAGACAAACTGAGCAAATAGGATTAGGATTTGTGAATCACCTTCAAAAGCATAAATGTTCCTCCCGTTTATGGTCCTCATCGGATACCCCTCCACAAAGCCACTCGTCGTTTTAACAACAAGATCGTAAGACTCTTCATTAGAGTCCCTCTGACCCCGGGACTTTCTGGAAGACCCACTACGCGTGAATCTGTTTTGCGATGAAGAATCCGTAACATCCTCAGCTATGGCAGGGTCGCCATAAGTCTTATCACAAGGCATATAATTGCACATTAAACTTAGCAGGAATAGCGACGTGATGAGCATGTTGGAACCATGCAGGACCTTATGTTCCCAACATTAGTTTACTGCACCAAATTCCGTTAGTTTACATATCGTTGTTTGTTGTTTGAAGGGTCTCTGCGATCCATTTTCAACCAACGCTGATGCTCAACTGTGAAATAAGGACCTGCTCAATAGAGAGAAAAACTTTAACTGGGAAATAAGGACCTACTACTCAAATAACAGAAAAAACTCGAAATAAATTCGATAACGTGCATTAAAACTAGGAAGATGTTTTGCATATGAAAATGTCGCTGGTCATGTACACTTGTGCGTAATCACTATTAAACTATCGTTATCCTGTGAAATGCATGTTTTTGCAAAATATATTATATCACGAGCACGACTGATTCATATATTTAAATATGAGGATTTTCTGTTTATCATAAAGTGGTCGTGGGAAAATCGGAAGTGATGCGTCAGTGTCGCAATAGAACGGAAGGAGAAAAAAACATGACTGTGAATCATCATAAAATACTAAATACGTATGACATAACAGTTTTGTAATCAACTGGGGTAATTTTAATTTTCAAAAGTATGCGACCGATACTTCTTGTTTGTGCCAATTCGCATTTAAAGATAACCGATTTTTTAAAACAGATCAAAACGATGGCCTGAAATGTAAAGATTTGATATGCATTGGAAGACCAGTCATTTATGCTTATCTTGCTGCAGGTTGCAATGTTTAGATTTTGTTGGATGGGTGCCTTAAAAGTTCTCATGATACTTTATCAGTTTATTAGCCGAGTTTTGTCGTTTAATCATTAATATCCAAAAAGTTTTGAATATTTTGAATACTTCTAAAGCCGTAAATGCTCTAAAGGAAGCCCTCGGCCATCTTTCAAAAGTTGTCTTGAAGATTCTAAAAGTTTTCATAAATAACTCGTTTTTTTTTGCGAAATTAACCAACTTGGGTAAAAATTTTTAACTGTATTATATTCCAGTTTGATAATCCCCACCCCAATTTCGCAAATGTGAGTTTTTCCCGGAAATTTAATTCTGTGGACCTGTTTGGAGACCGGCCATCTTTGGAGGCCCGCCGTTCTTTAGAGCATTTACGGTAGTATTTAGTTTGTGGTAAAATACATACATACTGTGCTTAACCGATAGTAATATGTGTAAATGGCCCACGATTTTCAATGCATTGAGGATTTTTTTTTCACACAACGAACGTCAGAGAAAGACTCGTTCGTCGCCTCACCAATCTAAAAACGTGTGTAAAAAATAGTTCGGCCTAGTCATCCAGATGGCCCATTCTTTGTCCCATTTTTAAATATTTCTAACGGTCAAAAAGAGTACATGAGAGCAAGACACACTTTAATAAGATTCAGCTCATCTTTGTATAAAACACCACCGCAAATATTATGTCCTTCCACAACATTCCATTCCAACCCCAGAACATTTTCATGGTCAAAAGACAAATTGAATATTTTTTGATTGAATATCAGGATAAGATTTTAATCGATATGTAATGCTCACAAACGGATCGTGTTTGAAATCGAACAAAAAAAAACACACATCTAGCCTGTTGAGCCTACCGAACGTGTCAGTTTTTTTTTCTCAATATACTGACACTTGATATGATAAGAGGTGCTATCACGCAACCGGTATCGATCTATATACTTATTATTTCCGTTCTACAAAACTTTTTCTTTATATTACAGATAAGCGAAACATGTACGTACTTGTTTAAAACTTTGCTTGGGCTTTTTAAGCACCTCTTCAAGAACAAATGAGTTTTTTTCTTTTCTTGATAAACTCCGCAGATACGTGTTTCGTATTATCGCGTATGCAAGTGTTTTTGGGAGATTCCGCTGGAGAAAGCAGCGTAGTTAGAATCGTCACTTTACATTTGACAAACCTGAATTTTAAAGATGCCTGTGGTTATTAATCAGCCGAACTCTATCGGTAACATCAGCTTAATTGGTACTCTACTTGAATCCGCACACAAATTTTGTTTAAAAAATATATTTATTCTAACGCATATGAATCACGTAAAGTCGGTATACAAAACATTAAACTTGAAAATTATGATTGTAGGCCACCAGGAGCTGGTCAAAAGGCACACTACAATAGAAGGCTTTGCGTCTACGACAGGAGGAGGTGGATATATGAGTCACCTCCAGCCGCTCGCAAACTGCGATAGAGTTTTGATCAAGCAGAGGGTGGATCTTCTTGAAGGTTCCATTCATTTTTTTACACGTATTATAGAAAACATTATGATTTTGAATCTGTTCATTTTTTGTTTTCAGTAATCCTGGGTTGTGAAACGGAGAACCGTTACGACATCCTGAACGAGGAGAATCAAGCGATTTACTCTGTTGACGAGACTTCTGACTTTTGTTGTCGGTGTTGGTGCGGACCACTTCGGCCTATATACGTCAACTTCAGGGACCAGGATAAGAACACTGTCATTTATCTTCATAGGCCTTTGGCTTGCCAAGAGTTTTGCTTTCCATGCTGCTTGCAGGTAAAAGATGGTGGTAAATTGCAGTACAATGTTATGCAAATATTACAGATTTATAATTGTCCTAGTCAATGAGGATCGAGTCCCCGAAGGGCAACGTGATCGGGACAGTGCATCAAAAGTGGGGTATGAGACCGATAATACATATCAGGGACCAGTCCAACAATCTCGTCTTTGTTGTTAAGGGGCCTTACTGCCAGTTTTCTTGTCGGTGCGGGGATGTCGACTTTCCGGTAATGCGTTTATAGCTCTAAAATATAAACATATATATATATGCATATAAACTGTGTAAATATCAGATATTCGCATCTGACGGTGTGAGTGAATGCGGCCGAATCTCTAAGCAGTGGCGAGGCGTGATTGCAGAAAAGTTCACGGATGCAGACATATTTGGGGTTCAGTTCCCACCTGGGATCAATACGCAGCTCAAAGGTCTTGCTCATTGGGGCGAGTCTTCTCGTTGTACGTTTACTAATTATAGAACTTATGTCCAAAATCTAATTCAAATTATCTAATTTTGTTATAAATATTTGCAGGACTACATGTACTTTGAGAGCTCCAACCAGTGAAGCTCCATCCCAATCACTAACATGCAATGTATATATTTTCATGCAAATAATTGTTTACACATAATCATTTTAACGTAAAACAAAAATGCAAACATTTTTAGACTTTATTTATAAAAACAACAACAACAAAAAACGCACGTATAGAATTATGTAACATGAAATTCACTCGCACGCAATAAATATTTTCACACACGCGTAACAAACAAAGAATAAAAAGAAAGTTATATTTTAAAGAAAGGAGTAGAGTCAGATAGACTGAGATGCTCCCAGAAATGAGCAACCTGCGAGAACGGGTCATCCATCATTTTCACCTCTTCGTCTATCAAGAGGTATCGCAGGTTATCTGGACGGTCAACTCCGTCCCAGATTTTAAAAATCTCTTTATTTTCAGTCTCATACAACGGCTCGCTGCAAATGAAATTTAACAAAAAAAAAAATATTTATTCAAATTCAATACTGTTCAAATTTGTACTAATAACAATACGACATACCCGTAAGCGGCAAAGTTTGCGAATAGGTTGACCATAAGTTTCGTAACAGCAAAGTGAGAGTCGTACCTACTAATTGGTGGATGGTTTTTTGTACTGTTCAGGAAATACACCTGCAATAAAGCATAAAAAAAAACGCTTTTTAATGTGTTGTACGCGGAAGGAAGGTAGTATTTAATTTTGACAGAGAATTACCAAATCCTCCCCATGAAGCGCACCTGTAACGTAAATACAAAAAAAAGTCGTTATTTCGACACTTTCGACCGTGAGTTGTAATGCTTCCGGTAATAATGTATTTACCAAAGGAAGCTGGGTTCAACCCAGACCTGCCAGCCCTGCCGAGTTTGCTCGTGTAATTAAACACTGCGGCGTATGTTGGCGCTATTTGGGAGTGCATCTGGATCGCCTTACGGATCGGGACTGTGAAGTACCTGTCCGTTGCAATCTAAACAACATTTTTACACAGTAAAGTGAATGTTATAAATAAAATTATTGTACATATTGTTTTGTTAAATATACCCGACTAATGGTCTCTTGCGTCAACGAGGTGGGTGAGTCGTCCGGCGTGTAGAACTTGACTATTTTAGCTCTGATTTCGCGCTCGTCCACCTGGCGTCGACGTAGCGTCAGTAGACTAGACAAGTTGGTGCTGAACGCTGCTCTAAGGATCGACACTATCACGTTTGCTTGGATTGCTAAGAACATTTTTCATAATCTTAGTTAAAATGTCATGACCATTAATCATAAATAATTTAATGCACATACCTGAAACGGGGAGGTTGAGCTCCCTAGACGTCATGGTGGCTATCCAAGGAACCCTGGCGACTTTCCCAGACGCGTAAGCTTCATCGGGTGACTCTGGTCCGAGGAACGCTGATGGACCGTCGGGTTCATTGGACGGAAGGAAGAAACCCGTTTTCTGAATTTCAAATGAATTTTGAACATTTACATACATGTTCTTTTCTGTCATGTCAAAAAATTGTCTTACGAAAGTGAATAGCTGGTTGGCGACAATGACGTTCGCATCGACTTTTGTGAGACACCGGAGTATTTCTGTAGAGTCCCTGTTTGATGGGCATCCAGAGACGTTTGCCAAATGCTGGCTCACTAGTTTTGACGTTTCGAATTTGTTCATTGCCCAGATGTTGTAAGCCGTTCCGCTCATCGATATCACGCCTTTTATCTTGTCCTTTACTGGGGAGTTGGACATGAGCAGCAGGTGGGAGCTCGCAGAGCCTGCAGAGTTTCCCTGTATGTTTACAGAAGCGAGCACTTTATCATTTAAAAATCGAATTTGCTATATATTATATTGTCACTCACTGCAATAGTTATCTTTGAAGGATCTCCCCCGAAAGATGCTATATTGTGGTAGACCCACTCGATCGCCAACGCCATGTCTCTCAGTCCGTTATTACCTAATTAATGAAAATTCACTTTAATGAAATAGATATGTATATACTTTTAAGGGTATTGTAGAGTTTATACCTGGAACACCGTCCAGCTGGAAGAAACCTAGAGGACCAAGGCGGTAATTTATAGTCACCAAAATGACATCATTAGTTAGTAAGTACGCAGGGCCGTAATGCTGAGCCCCGCCGGCGATCCAGAATCCGCCGTGGATAAAAACTATCACTGGGTAGCGCTTCTGAGGGTTCACCTGTCAGAGTTACAAACAACTTCGATAAGTATTCAAAGAAAATACCTAATATTCCATGTTACTAACCGACTTGGTGTAAACGTTGAGATTGAGGCAGTCCTCTGACCCCATGAGCTTGCCGTAATCTAACTGCATACAGAGCGATCCTGGGCTGTGCGCCATTAGCGTCCTGTCGATCCACGGCTTCTTAGGAACTGGGGGCTATACACACAAATACATACAAAATCACTTGAACATTAAATCTCATCACACAACTAGTCTTTGTATCTAACCTGAAACCTCCTGTTCCCTATCGGTGGCTCCGCATACGGAATGCCTTCAAACGCCCCAAGGTCCTCGCCCCTGACGTTTTTCATGTAATACCCAGCGATCCTCCCTGTTTTCGTGTTGACGACGAGATTCTCATAATGGGTTAGTAAGTTAGAGAACGTTGGGGTGTCTGTTTGCGATAATCTTGCTGGCTGGATATTTATGTTTGGAAACTCATTCTGTCCGTCACACGACAGGAAACGACACAACACTGTTACTAGATTTGCTATTGCTAGTGAGGATCCTGGGGGAATTATATTCATTGTTTTTGTTTAGATGCTAGAGAGTCGAGTTTAGAAACCTGATAAATTATGTGTGTCCATTCTCCGCGAGAAATACAATAGTACTGAGTAGCATTTAGAGAAGCTTTAGCATTTTTCCAGGCAAAAGTTGCATGAATTCTTTTGGCTGCCAATCCAGTGGCGAAAAAAAAAATATTCTCTCAAAAGTGTTTGGAATATTCTTTTCGAGTTTTTTGTTTCTTGATGCAAGAATGTTTTTTTTATTATCCAGAGTCAAGTTGTTGTTTTTTTGTGTTGTGCCACGAAAACTATAACTTTAATACTCACTTAATGAAACTTTTGCTTCTAAAGAACTATGTTGCTTTTGGGACAGATCGTAAAACGCTGCGCTGTAAATCTATCAAGAAGGCATGGACATGACGCCAGGTTGTTTGTGACTTATAGAACATGTCATAACTTCTTTGGAGTTTTACTTCCGGTAAATGTTTACTTCATACACACAGGTAGTTACGTGGTTAAAGTTATTATGTTTGATTGAATATATTGAGACTGCTTATGGAATCAATCAGTCCTAATTGGGGTTTTTAAATTGCATCTGGACACCACCGCAGATATTATCGGACTCATTACTTTTTCAATACGTGTGCATCGGTACATGCATAAACAAAAACAATCCTAAAATTAAGAGCATTATTTTTCGAAAACAATTATACTGCGAAAAATCTGAATCTAGGGAAGACTCTCGTTAAAAAAAACACGTAAATTTGCTTGCTGTCGAACACGTCAATTATAAACGTGTTTTTTTTTCTCTCTCTCTTAGCATGTGCGAATTCTATGCAAAATTATGATTCTAAAAGGTGTAGGTTAGTGTTGTTTGACCGGCTCCTTCTGTATTGCATCCACCACCAGAATGCACCAAGGACAACAAGTTTGGTTGGAGACGGAATCATTGGACACCCGAAAAATTATATGTACTTTAGATTAGTTCTCAGTGTTGTACTTTTTTTACAGACTTTTGAAATGTTGACGTAAGTAAGAAGATGTAGAGTTTTTTTTGGAATCAAATACTAATTTACTTATGTTTAGGATACGTTTAGATTATCTCTGTAATTAGTTAAAATCACAGTGTGTCAGTCTGAAATTCTGAGTAAATTCAGTTTTATGTTGATTTCAAGTGTTGCATGATTTATCATCGGTGTTTGCAACAAAACATTTTGCATGTCGTTTCCAAAAGCATAGTTCTCGTTATGGGAAATGGTCGAAAATGGACAGAATTGATGCTTTAAAAACAAAACAAAGAATAAAATATGTATATTCAAAACATGCCTGGGAATCTATTCTCGAACGATTCTCATTGCAAGTTGTACAAAGATTTAGCTCCACGTGCTTATTTTTTTAAATAAATAGATAGCAAACTTGCAATAATTATGTGTAACAAAAAATAAATTAATGAACAATGAATAAATAAGCATTAATACATTAAACATATACACTAAAGTCAGTCTGTTACAAGATTGTCATTAAAAAAATGGCACTATTATTTCCAATTTGACTCAATTGACTACTTTATCCCGAGTGTCTTCCATATTTTGATTTCCTCAGTGTCGTGTGTGGGATCAGGCACCATCCTCAATCCTGTTTCGCTTATTTCCAGAAAATTTGGGTAGTCTGGGTCTCCGATCGGGGTCCACACTTCTTCCAGTGACGCGTTACCCGTCTTGTACAGCGGTTTCCTGAAACACAAACAAAGAACTTTAGAAATGAAAACAAAATCAATTAAAAATGTCAAATTTATCAAACCCATGAGCGACAAAGTTTGAAATGAGGGAGACCATCATTTCTGATATTTCATGAGCCTTTTCTCCTGGCTTTAAAGGGTCAGAGAACGCCGTGTTGTTAAATAACAGTGTCAAGTCCTCCTGTAAAGTCAACTTGTGAAAAATTAAATAAATTTAAAAAAAAGATTTCAAACCTGATGTTATCGCTTTTTTACCCCATGTGAAGCACCTAGAACATAAACCAAAGTTAATTAAATAAACATTTTTCTACAATATTATACTAACAATCTCAAATTACCCCACTGCTTGTAGTCGGTAGCGAGAAAGGAAGCTACCCCAACGTGACTCTTGTACTTGAGTATATACGAGTAAGTATCCCCAACTGCACTATGAAGCTTCAAGGCCCTTCTATTTCCGAGTGTAAAGTACCTGTCAGTCCCCATCTGGGCGAATAATTTAACGTTGCTGTCAATGACCGAAGTCCTGAACCTTGGAGGAACGTTTCGCATGTAAACATCACGAATTTGAATGGCAGCTTCTTTTGGGTTATCTACAGCGTTTCTTATGTCCAGGATGAGAGGGCCTCGGTCGGCCCAGTTCCTTATCATGTGACCAAGTACGAGGACGTTCTTCATGACCATGAGAATGTACTCGCCCTCTTCGGCTGTGTTTGTACATAAGTAAGGGACCTTTGCAACGTGTCCGTTACTGTACGCCTCCTCTGGGGACTCTGTTATGAACGCTCCAGGGAGTTCCGGTTCAATCACGGGGCTAGGATTTAATTTTAGATTGATAATTAAATTGATATAGTTTTTAAATTTCACAATGTTTTTTTTTAATACGAAGTGCTTGCCCGAATAGCACAGCTGGAAACCCGAGGTACTCGATCAGGTTGTTCTGAGCAGCGACCAAAAAGTTGGGTTCGATTCTCATGAGACAGTCGACGAGGGCTTTGCTCCCTTGGTCGACAACGCATCCTAGTCGCTTCGCAAAAGCGTTGGTCAGTTTTCTAGCGTCATGAGGTGTTTGGAGCGCCCAGTGGTGAGCAGCAGAGCCGCTGAACGATATCGCACCTTGGAACAAGTCTTTTGCTACGCTTCCTGATGATAGCATGTGGAGGTGGACACACGCTGCGCCTGCTGACTGGCCTGAAGATCAAGTTTTACGGTTATACATATTATGTTGTATTTGTAGATTATGACGCTGAGTAGTATTTGAAACCTGATATCGTGATTTTGGTGTTGTCTCCTCCGAAATTAGCAATGTTTTCGTGAACCCATTTTATGGCGAGGGCTTGGTCGTGTAGGCCAAGGTTTCCGGGCAGGTACTCGTCTCCTGCGACAATTTTTTATTACGTGTTTAAATTGATTTTAATTACTTTGTATTTTGAGTAACGAACCGGTGGAGAGGAACCCTAGAACCCCGAGTCGGTAGTTGATTGTTACCAGAATCATGTCCTCTTTGAGGAGATAGGCTCCGCCATAGTCGCTCGCTCGGCCAAAGATGAAACTGCCTGGAAATTTAATTGTCCAAAGATATCTATTTTATTACCTAACTTAATATCTCTAGAGGAATTGTCATTTTCAGTTATTTGTCATAACTAAAGGCATACCTCCGTGGATGAAAACCATGACGGGGAGTTTTGGGTTGTTGCCCTTCATTGAAATCTAACGTAGTCAAGCAATTTTCATGGTTAGCGTTAATTATCATATGTTAATTAGATATCTTTCATACATATACTACCATTGGCGTGTAGACGTTGAGGTGGAGGCATCCTTCGACCCCGACGACCCTCAGGTACCTAGGCATGTTGAACTGGATGCACTCGGCGCTGGTTTTCTTTGCGCTCCGGATAGAAGGTGCCCATGGTCGCTTTGGAACTGGTTTCTGGAACCTGAGCTTTCCAGTGGGGTCCTCCGCATAGGGTATTCCTAATCATTTACATCATTTACATAATTAACTCGACAATGAACACGTACTCACTTGTAAAAAAACGAAATTTGTACCCTCAAAAGCGTAAACCTTCCTGTTGACAACGCTCATAAAGTATCCCTCGACTAGCCCCTGCGTAGTGTTGACTATCGGGTCTGGAGGAATCTTGTTATCATGACTCCGACTTACTCGTTTCATCAAGTCATTGTCAACTGTGAGACTTGTCGTATGATTTACTGGAGGCTGTCTCAGGTACTGACAGTTGTAAAACGTACAAAGCAGGTTTGCTAGGTACACGCTTGTGAACAGCATCGTTACACGATATGATTGATTTGGATCTGTTATATACAAAACGACACTTGTCACAATAAACCGAAACTAAACTAAATCATAAACAAGAATATTTAAATCATATATGGACCAGTTAGATAAAATCTTGGCTGTGTCCCAAATAAAAGACTTCTCCTTCGCGCTTGAATGATTTTTCCGTAATGAGCTGCCGCCACGAAAGATCCGACTTGTTTAAGGTCATCGTGGAAAGATTCGGACGAAATCATGACAAAAAAAAAAACATCTTGTCTTAGCATTTAATGTACATGTGAAACGCGTCTTTCGTTCGTGTTCATTTACACAATGGACATTCATTGTTCACAGTATTAAGATACGTTCGTCAAATTTAATAGACTTCCTACTTAATCACACGTGTGACTGTCTTTTCCAGGTTATTGGAAGCTTCAGTAAAGTAA
>JAAXOA010004165.1:0-10592 GCA_036561885.1 Salina celebensis
GGAAAAAGTGAAAGTAACAAACCACAATCATTAATTAGTCAAACAAAGCGGAAATCCAACATTCCCCATAAATCCTTTTTTTCATACAAAGAGCATAACAATATTTATTACTCAGAGAACAGCTCACGGCAAGCTTTTTGTAGAATCAAATAGCAAATGAGATCAGTTGCCGTGGAAAAAAGTGTACAGATCAGGACTTATATTTTTTTAATCTTGACTATCATGAGAATCTCGACTTTACCACCGCCGCCGCGGTGATGATGCGGAACACATATATTTTCAAATGGAATGAGACAGGCGACACAAAAATTCAGATTTATAGCTAATGACTGGCATAAGTTTGTGTCGGTTTGGGAGCCCACTGTTTCTCTCGCAAGTGGATGACACTTTTTATATTAAAAGTCAAGATAAAATTAATAACTGCATAATTTTCATCAAGAGGAAAACCAGTTGACAAGAAGTAAAAGTGGTAAATATTATATTAATGATGACGTGTTGCCGATTCCACCAGTTTTAAATATGTTTTTCTCTAAGTTCTCCTCTCTCACACACACTTTCTGTTTGTTCTTGTTTCATCTCTTGTGCAAACACACAAGTGGTCCGTTTTTTGAAGTTTCCCCTGACAAATTACACACATGGCAGAACTGGTGGTGGTGGAAGCACCATGTGGAAATTTGTATAAATAAGCAAGAAAATTGTCTAATTTCGTGTGACTTGAAATATTGAGCGTGTGAGATGCTAGATTAGAGTTTTCTCCTTGAATAAAGAATTTGTCTTGATAAAATGTTTACCTGCCGTGGGTGCTGCAACCATTCCAATACATGTGTTCGGCAGAGGTCCAATTGCTACCCCTGCGTGAGCATGAGGATGATGGGGTGGCGGGTGATGATGATGGTGGGGATGGTGGTGATGCGGATGGTCTAAAAATAGGTAACAAAATATGAATTTTTACACACACAACAACACGCATATAAGTGTTTTTTCGTTGATTTCATTGCAGCTATGTAGGTAATATGTGTACATTCAAAAAAATAATATTTTTTAATTTAAATGCAACAGAAAAAAAACCTCACGCGAAACTCTCATCATTGCCAATATGGGCTTGTTTGAGCTCTCTCCTAGGAACGAAAGTGCACGTGAGCTCATCATAAAAAGATTAAGTGAAAAGTTTTTCACTCCATTTTGCTCGCAATTTTTAAGGGGTGTCATGTACACGTAATAATCCTCGCGAACTTTCTGTGCGACCTCGTATTATTGACAAAATTAAACAAGAACAAATGAGTTTCCCGTCGACTAACCCGGAATTACCCTTTTTTTAATGAAACATGCTGTGCTCTCATTCATGAAAACGGATGCGTCTCTCCCTTTTTTTCTTGTCATCTTTTTCCTAATTTTTCTTCACCAGTCGTTAAGCAAGATCATTAGTTGTAAAAAAAATACTTGTCCAATTGTCAGTTCATCTTTATGAGCAATTTCTCATTAAAATGATGAAGTAGCACATTTTGTAAGTGATTTTCACATAAATAAAAAACAATTTCTTTATAATATGTTGTCTTTACCATAAAAATAATTACAAGACATGCCCTCCAATCAACTACCAACTTTCTTTTTTCTCACCGTGTGTACTTAATACCTACATAGTTTATAATTTATAGTGGTGACTGGTGAAACGAATGGGAGTTGTAAATGCCTGAGATGCTTGTCAAATGAAAAAATAAAAGAAAAAAAAAACTTACACTAGTACAACGAAGAGTTCTGTCTTGTGAGTATGAAGTGTTCCCTAAAATACACGGGCAACAAGAAACATTCTCCTTAATGGCTCATATATACTACTGGAATGTGCCCAACATTAACAGAAACAGATGCCACCAGTACCACATCACCAGAAATTTTTGGCTATTAACCACGTTTGAATATGAAAATGGTGTGTGTGTTGTGTGCGAGACACAACACTCAAGACTTATGGTTAAAATGTAAGAAACTTTTGTGGCTCCCATTCATTTATCTCCAAACTTTTTCATAGTCTCTTCTCCTTCTTCTCGCTAACAAATCATTCGAGACAAAAAAGATTGGAATCTTTCACCAACGTGAATCCAGCTTGGGAACCCTCTGAGGAATAAAACTGGTGTTTTCTTCAAGATGTTAAAAAATGATACACAAAATATTGGTGTGCATAACGTTACATGGAAATGAATCGATATGGTTGATGCACAGATAAAGAAAAAAAGGGGTAAAAATACGGTTTCTGGTTACAAGCAGCGAGCGCATATTGCGAGAAAAATATATAAAAGCTACAGGAGCTCAATTGACAAGATATTTGTGTTGAGGAAAGAAGAAGAATAAAATACGGAATTTGCGTAGAAAATTTAGCGTATTGATTTACGAGCTGAATATTGTGTAAGGTTCATTTAAAGGAATAGTCCAAAAAAAAAAAACATTTCGTTTCACATGAAAACCTTCAAGGCATTTTTTTGTGTTCAATTCCTGGGGATTCTTTCATCGAGAAAATGGATTTTCTCTTGTAAAGAAATAAAAGGTTTATTGCTTTACAAAGAGACAATGAGGTGGATGGAAAAGCTATATTTGTGGGAAAGAAATCGGAGAGAGAAAATATTATTTTGGCAGATGAGAGAAAAGAGGAGGTAGACGAGAAAAGGATTGGACGAAAGTAGTAAATAAACTGAGTGCTTCTATAATGAATAGGGGCTAAATGAACCTTTTCAATGAAATTGTTAATTTTCTCGCTGGAATTGTTGAAAAGCTTCTCTTTTTTCTTATACATTTTTATGGTTGATTGGCCACGTAAAATTTTGTTAAGTATTAAGTAGTTATAGGGATCCGATGAAAATATAAGATTTAATGGGCTACAGTTTATAGTTGTTGAGAAAACCAGACTTTGTAAGGATGCTTTTGGATATTTGTACAAAAAGTTAGTAGCCTATTGAGCCAGAGCGATTGTAAGTGGTATAAATTCTCGAAAGAAAAACAATTTTAGGCAAATCAAATCCAATAACATCCCACCTAAATGAACCAGCCAAAATAAGAGTTATGGTATGACTCGTCTACTCACTCTAGTTCTCTCTGGGTGCATATAAAAATTTCAAAAACATGCAGTTTTCCGTATGCATCCATTTTCATGTGAACTTTATTAAAAAGTTGCAAACCGACGACAACCGTGGAACTAGTAAACAGCTTAATTGTCAAAACAAAAACGTGTATAAAACGGACCGACCTATTGGTTCACACTTTAAAATCTTCCTTGCAAAAAGCGATACATGTACATACCTCACAACACTTTTTATTTCATCGCATAGTATACCACTATGATATTTTTTTAATAATTTAAACGGAAAACCGATAAACGCGTTGGAAACCCGAGTTTTTATCTGACTGCCAGTTGTAGGAAAAAAACGGGCGGATGCCGAAAGAATGAATGCATTGGTTGTAAACTGCAATAATTTCTGGTGTGTGATTTTAACAACCACTTGAGTGCTTCTTATTAACAAGTAATTGGGAAGTGTAACATTTACATCATTCTAATAGAACCTATAAATCATGGGCATAGCACAACAGAGTCTTTTAAAAAAGAATTATCTATTAAAATTACATACAAAAAAAAATGTTTTAAACTTACTCATCATTCCGTCCGGTATCCACTGGGTAGCTCCCCACCCGAAAGTTTTCAGCTTGGAGAGTGTTTCACTGTCACTTTTTTTTTTCTTTTCAGCGTGGGAATGTAGAGAGATAATTCTGACGATAAAATTTTACTTTCTGGTTGTGAGCAGAATAAATCCTTGATCGCTTGTTGAGCTGGTGATTGCTTTCACTCAAGTGTATCGGTTTCAGTCCTTCGTAAATCATTTTGTCCTCGATTCTCCAGAATTCCCCATCAGCTTCTCTTGATTATCTGATATTTTTACAGGTTTTTTTTCTTCATAAAACATATATTTACACAACAAACACTTCACTTTCTCTCCAAAATAAAGCTTTACCGCATTCTTTTTGTAAATCCAATGACGATAACAAAAAGTCCAACAACAACAAAATAGAAATCCCCTTTTGATTTTTTTGTTATCTTTTTTATGTCTAAATAAAAATCTAGAGTAACACCATTGGCAAAATGATTATCACTGCGTTCACCTCTTTTTCATGTCACTGACTGGGAAAACAAAAACCTCTTTTATTTTATTTTTTTCCTTTAGTATTCTGTACCAAAAGCACCTTCTCTTTACATCCGTCCCTTTCACCAGCCCACTTTCTCTTTTGTCTTGTCTGTTGAGTGGACATCTACCAGATAAGAAAATGATGACTAGTCACAACTTTCTCTTTTTTTTATTCTTCACGTCCCTCCGTCGCGGCTTTCTTTACGAGTGTGTTTCTATTTTCCCTTGTTTAAACGAGTTTTTTACCAAAAAAAAAAGCTACAGAAAGGAAATCACATTTTGAGAGTGCTCACAAGAGGCTCATTCCTGTTCACACGAAGAAATGTTTCTCTCATAGCTTTCACACAGACACAGTATCTTTTTCCTCTCTTTTTTCCCCTGCTAAGGAAAAGCCTTGTGGTTGTCGTGGTAAACGTCAGGTTTTTCATTCCACTTAGAAGCCTTTCTCATGCTGCTCTTTCTAAGAGTGTGTCAAATCTTATCATCATATTACAACAAAAAATGTTACCTAGAGACAAGCACGTTGCCAGTCTCTCTTTTTTCTTTTTATTATGATGATGATAAGTATACGGCCGTCTTCTAAGATGCCTGTTCACTCTAGTAGCTTCCCTTTATTACTTGTCCTATCTGTGTACAACTCTTTTACATCTCAGCACTTAAAAGCGATGACGCTTCTTGATCTCTTTCCCCTTCCCCAACACAAAACACACGTCTATTTTGTTTACTGTACAGTAGTAGCTTTTTTGTCAGGCTTGAATATGTAAACCATTTCTCTATACTTTATTTCGGAAAATGAGTCGCGGTTTTAAGTCAAATGGCCAGTTGAGCAGAAAGCCTTAATGGCACAGGATAATACTGAAAAAATATGAGAGACACACGATCAGCTTCCTTGTTCTCTGGCCGTCTATTAGCCTTGGAAGTTAAACTACATAAACATAATATTCATGGATCCAGGAAAGGAATGGCTTCTTCGTGACTGAAATTTAGGGCTTTTTGGGGTTAACAACGGTATAACAATACTACACGTTTGACTAAAGTAAGTTGTAAAAGAATATTTATATATTTTAGCGGTGGACCGAGTTTCTCTATGTAAAAAAGCCTACTATGAGGGGCTCTTTTTCTTTTCCTATTGTAACAAAAAGAAAATGGGCTGTTTTGAGACTTTCCTGGTTCCGTTTCGTGACAAGAAAGAGATTCTGTTTTTGTTTCTGCACTGTGTTGTTGCTCTTTCGGCATATTACATGAATACTAACTACACACTCAATGAAAAAGCTGGTTCAAATAGTATGTGTAAAAAAATGTATACCGTACACGTGAGGATGAGCAGTTTTAATGGTTGTTGTCCTTCCTATCGCTACTCCAAGAGGAAAGACTATATTACGTTATTATTATGGGCTAAATGGGATTTTAAAACTCAACAGGCACACAAGAAAAAAAGATAATCATACATGCAAAAGATGTGTCTCATATCCTTTATGGTTTTTTTCTTCTTTTCTTAAGAAAAGGCCGAAGAAAATTTACTTTTCAAAATTGGTGGATACTCTTTTATTGGAGTTACGTGGTGGAAACAGTTTTCTCTAAGGAGAAGCCGTGCCTGTTCCCCTTAGATAGGAAAAAGAGTGGATGGTCATGATAATATGATGTAGCGAAGAAACAACCCATACAGAATCATCTCTTTTATGCAAAACAACCATGAAAGAGTTTTGTAGCAGTCATCAACGTCAGCATTATATACCTTATCGTCATATTTCTCTTGTCGTTATGTAAGAAATACTACGTGGGGTTGGTGGGAAAACCTAAAAATAGAGAGTCTAAGGAAAAAAACTGCTTAAGATAATAGTTGTCTCTATGTAGGCATTATAGAGGTAAGAAGCATACTATTTGGATGCATGATTCTTTTTTTTTTTGTATTTGAAAGTACAAGCCAGCTGCTTAAAATTTCTAGCTGCCTACATACCTTCAAAGTATTGAACGTTTCTTTTAAAAAATCTCTTTTCCACATCCTCCCACTCTGTTTTTTCAACAGACCAATTCATTTTGTAAAAGCCCTTGTGTACAAACTGACGTGGTAGTTAAAAGGGTAGAGAAAAAAAAAGTTAGCACGTTTTTATTTCGAAAAAGATAACAACGCACAAAAGAAAAGTAGTGAGATTTTCTTAACAAATATCTTGTTTTGGCATATATCTGTGCAAAATAAATAGCCACATTTTTTAACGACTTTCATCGCAGTGCTCTCAAGATGAAGTGGAAAAGTGGAAATGTTTCATATAAAAATAACGTCTTAATTTTCTGTTAAGCTCAAATCAAGTGAAAAAAAGATTAGATTTTTTCCTTAATATCAAAACAAAACGTCACTCGCCATTACACACATATTCCAAACTTCAGCCAAGAAATCTAATGTAAATTAGAGAGTGATACGAGGGGAAAAAAAGTTTACACAGTGTTTCCTATAGCGTATCTAAAAAGGCAGACGTGTTACCTTGTTCTTTTTTCGCAAACGATCACTGGCATCTCTCACATTTTTCTTGTGTTTATTAAGTGCTCTCAAGATGAAGTGGAAAAGTGGAAATGTTTCATATAAAAATAACGTCTTAATTTTCTGTTAAGCTCAAATCAAGTGAAAAAAAGATTAGATTTTTTTCCTTAATATCAAAACAAAACGTCACTCGCCATTACACACATATTCCAAACTTCAGCCAAGAAATCCAATGTAAATTAGAGAGTGATACGAGGGAAAAGAAAAAAAAAAGTTTAAACTTTGGTGTTTCCTATAGCGTATCTAAAAAGGCAGACGTGTTACCTTGTTCTTTTTTCGCAAACGATCACTGGCATCTCTCACATTTTTCTTGTGTTTATTTAAAAGTGTTAGAAACTAAAAGTATCTGTTTGTGTTGTAAGAGGAGCAAGGTATTCAAAGAGTGTCATTGGCTGTCACGTTCAACGGACACCGTGATACATGCAAGTACACAGTGAAGCCAATTCATTGAACACGGTTACAATCAATCGCGTATTTACTTTTCAAACGGTAAACTGTGTACATATCTCTACCTAGTTTTTTTTATAGGAATACACTAGTTTGTATCAGTCGTGTGGTGAATATTTTAGTATCATATCAAGATGTGACTTGGCTTTGATATAAGAAAAACACACATTTGGAAGATCAAAAAACATTTTTTTTTGTATGAACAACTTTCTTTCAATGTAAAGAAGGAGGGACCCGGAGACAGGTTCACAAATTCACGCTGACAGACTCCAAAAGTGGGGTTTCTTAAATAAAAGAAAGTGGCGACGAGGATTCAGTTGCACTAACCACAAATGATGTTTGATGAGCCCGTTAAGAGATAATTTTTATCAGTAAAAACCACAGATTGAACCTACATACTAATTTTATATATTGAATCTTTTCTACCAGGTTTTTTGTAAGAAAAAAAATCAATTGCAGGATTGACTTCCGAAAAAAGCCTGAAAATATATATAATATTGAAGGAGACAAGCCAAAAGAAAAAAAAAAATCTCCATTAAAAGGAAAAGGAATGCAGTAAAATGTCATTGAGTGATCACACTGACGATCATAACATGACTGTTATGCACCACAGCACAATTCTCTAAAAGAAAGTGGCGACGAGGATTCAGTTGCACTAACCACAAATGATGTTTGATGAGCCCGTTAAGAGATAATTTTTATCAGTAAAAACCACAGATTGAACCAACATACTAATTTCATGTATTGGATCTTTTCCACCAGGTTTTTTGTACGAAAAAAAAATCAATTACAGGATTGACTTCCGAAAAAAGCCTGAAAATACATATATAATATTGAAGGAGACAAGCCAAAAGAAAAAAAAATCTCCATTAAAAGGAAAAGGAATGCAGTAAAATGTCATTGAGTGATCACACTGACGATCATAACATGACTGTTATGCACCACAGCACAATTCTCTTTTCCTTTCTCCAACAGACTTGCAATTTCAGAGGCTTTGTGTGTGTTCATCACTCAACCAGGAAGACATCGTGTTTGAGTACGCGATACCTACCTACACGTTAATGATCTCATCTTGAGTAAATGAATGATACAGTGTGAGAGTCAAAATATAGTGCTAAGGATGAAAGTGTGTGTACTCAGAAAGTAAAAACGTGGTACTTTTATTTTATCCTGAGTGAAAATGTGTGGAAGAATGAGAATCAAACAGTACTTGAGAAGAATGAGCAATTTTTTTTAGGTGGGTTTTGTGTAACGCAAAAAAAGCTTCATTTTGTGTTAGCACGTCTATAAACTTTTTTGACATGACATGGACTGCAAGCTTTTTTAGAGAGAAAAAAAAGTGTACACAAGATGACTTGTTCATAGATCGACCTTTTTCTGGTTTGAGTGTAGCTCTAGATAAGTGTATGACAGTATATAATTAATCAATGACATAATGATATAGAAAAGTAGCGCGGGTTGAATAAGAGGAAAAAAAAATGAGAGCGTGTTTTGTGGATAACCTTTAGCTGTAAAAATTAACCATAAATGTTTTCATCGAACTTCCACACATGCTACACAAAAGCCACTATCTATGAAATTTTTATGGAGATATTGACGCAAACTTATGCGAAAAGAGTTTTACACATGGTGTGGATAGAAGGAGATTCAATATCGTAAATTGGAAATAAGCTGGGGGTAAATAGCGATAATATTCACGGGACAGCAATACGATAACGATTATGGTTATGCCTCTCTGACGTAAGGAATCTCGGCAAGATGCTTTCAAAAAGTGAAAAAAAGACAGTTTTACCTTGATTGATAAGCGATAAAAAATGGTTTAGTTTTTTTTAGCAAACGACACAAGATGTGAAATTCTCTATGAAACCTACCCAGGCAAAAGTTAACATGTTGTACTGACTGTGTCGATAACGATCGGAATTTTTGGATCAAGCCTTTCAGTGACAACCCAAATGAAATATTACAAGAAAACGTTGCAGATTCTGACTGTTACTGATTTGTCTTCGTATTTTTTTCTAACTTTCTTGGTTGAATTAAAAGTCTTGTCAGGTTGATATCCACACAAAAAAATCTCTGAATGAACGAAATTATTACGTGAGGAGGCATATAAAAATGCGGAAAATTATTGTCACACAAAAAGAAAGAATTTATTCTTTGTCTCTCCCTCTGACAAAATAATATTTGTAATCTGTCAACGTAAGAGAAAAAAAATGCTCTCTGGCCTGGTTATCTCTTTACCACAAGGATTCACCACCGGAACTGAAGTCTCAGTATTTTTTATGGTTTCGTGATCGTCATCATGAGCCTTGGGATTTGTAAGAATGTCTAATGATAAAAAAAACCTCTTTCTTTTCACTTTTGATACGCCATTTCCTTCTTGTATTGAAACGTCTTTTCTTATTGGACGGGGATAAACGAAAACTACTGGAAAAACAAGATTAGCGATTACCAGCTATATTTTTTCCTGAACTTATTTCTTTTTCGTTTAAACCATCACGACAAAAATCCTAAATCATGTCTTAAAATCACAATTATATAAAAACTCATGTTGACTGTGGAGGACATTTCCTATTGGAATTTGTCAATATGCCCCGACCAATGCACATCTCAATTTGCCATGAATTATTAAAGCAATCTCTGAAAAGAATTTCATTTTCTCTTCATTACTCACGGAAACTGGTTGGAATGTTTCTGAGATATACTTTTTTTATACTTCTTTATATAAATACAATCTTTTTTTATTAAGCTACAACCATGTATTTTTTTCAGTACTGATGTAAAAAAATCTAGCTCCATTCCAGGCCAGAATGAGCACGTAACAGAGCCATAAGCAATTTCCTATCGCTGTTATTATGATAATTCCCTGTTGAACAGTTTCTCCATGTGAGTGTATCGTTACTAAACTCTGAAGAAAACCTCTGCGTCGACAGGATAAGAGGATCCTTGTGTCGCGTCTTATTTATTTTCTTCTCTTGTCGAGAAGTCTTAAGTCTTCTTTTTCCTTGTTTCTTTGAGCCATTACTTACGTATTTTACTTGAATAGGGATATGCATACATACATAGTAATCTCAACTTTTTTACTTGGAAAACAATTTTTTTTGCCTATATAGTAACCCTAGTGATGTGTGTATCTCCATGGAAAATGTCAACCTGGCTACTTTTATACACCACTTTTTTTGTGGGTTGGTAATGGTAACCTAAACGAAGTAGTTGAAATGACAGGAAAGGAAACGTCATAAGTGAGAATCTCAAAGAGAGTTTAGCGCACAGTGTATTGCATAAAACTTGGTTTCGTTTCATCTATATTTAGACATATTTTTTCGTCATCATCCAATCAACTTTTTTTAGGTTGGCGGGTTGCCGTATGAATATTAAAAAATATATGAAAGAAACTTCTCTGTAGTTGAGATTGTGTCTTTAATAACTTCGTTTTGAATGTGGGGATT
>JAAXOA010004166.1:0-10589 GCA_036561885.1 Salina celebensis
AAGAGCGAAGAATGGAGAGTGTTTTGATAATAAACAGATAACAATTTTTGATAAGTTCTACGAGTGAGGAATATGGAGAGGAAAAGCTCAACTTTACAAACTTGATTGGAATATGATACGGGATTTCTTTGTGTTGAAGATTTAGTTGTTTGGGTATGTTTTAGAAAAATAGCGAACGGATTCTAGAGGAAATATATACTAGAGACAGAGTGGAAGAAGATGGAGGAAGTTTTGGAAATATCAAAGTGTTCCGTTAAAACTTTCAGTATTTTGTGATCTTTGTTGGTGTGCGAAAGTGTTTCTGTGAGAGAGTGACAAGTTTAAAGCACCCTTGAAGGATTGCAAGAAAAGTAAAAGAAGCACTTTTGGGTGTTAACGTGCGAAACTACCTCAATTAAAATTTATTGGGAGGTGAACCATCCCCGCCCTCATCATTGCCGTTATCGCCCCTCCAGAGAGAGAGATGAACGGACTGAGCTTTAGCGAGCTTTGCGGTAAAACTTGCAGTAATTGTGTTAAATTTGTGAAAAAATTTGTTGGTAATTCATATATGAATTTGTTTGTTTGTATAAAATTTTCAGGCTTATTCTGCTGTCCTCCGTTCCCCTCGCGAATAGCCGCCAAGCTGGCCTTCCTTCCCCCAGAACCAAGCTACAAACTGACCCCTGACGAATCCGGGACCAAATTTTCCATCGACTTCAATGAAAAAGCGGAGTGGCAGTATTCTGACAGGGAGCGTGAAAACATCGAAGTTTTCTACACCCGAACCTCCCGTGGCAACCGAATAGCTTGTATGTACGTGCGCTGCTCCAGTTCAAATCGGTTTACAATCCTCTTTTCCCACGGGAACGCAGTTGACCTCGGTCAAATGAGCAGCTTTTACGTAGGACTGGGCTCCCGCATCAACTGCAACATTTTCAGCTACGACTACTCCGGCTATGGTGCAAGTAGTGGGAAACCCTCAGAAAAGAATTTGTACGCAGACATTGAAGCCAGTTGGCACTGTCTCAGGACTCGGTTCGGAATAGCTCCAGAGAACATCATCCTCTATGGACAAAGCATCGGAACCGTTCCAACTGTAGATTTGGCGAGCAAGTATGAAGTAGGAGCTGTGATTTTGCATTCCCCACTCATGTCTGGGATGCGAGTGGCCTTTCCCAAATACCCGAAGAACCTGGTTTTTTGATGCCTTTCCTAGGTAAAATCCTATTAACGCCAAAATTTCCATAGAAATTGGCTTAGGCATCATTTACATTATTATTTTTTCTTTCCAGTATTGACAAAGTTCCAAATGTTCAGAGTCCAGTCCTCGTGATTCATGGTACAGAGGACGAAGTAATAGACTTTTCCCATGGTTTAGCTATCTATGACAAGTGCCCACGCGCTGTTGAACCACTTTGGGTGGAAGTACGCACAAATACATTCAACATTTCATTTCCTCCTCATTTCCTTTCGCTTTTGCGTCATACTTGTTCTTTAATAATAACCCTGTCTGTTTTTTATGCTTTCTCCAGGGTGCTGGTCATAATGATGTTGAGCTATACAATCAATACCTTGACCGTCTCAAACAATTTGTGACCGTGGAGCTCGTCAACTGATGTAGATTAATTGTATTCACAAATCATCATTTTTCGTCATCTCCTCGCCGTGATTTTTTGTACATGACTTCAAGGATACAGGATACACATCGCAAAAATATTTTAAAAAATCTAAAAATATTTAAGGAACTAGTTCTAGTACATAAGCTACATGAACAATCTATCAAAATGTACGTGAACCTCCCACCTCTCACAAAATTATACACTTAGAAAATTTGTTTACTTGTATCAACTTTTTGTCCGAATTCCTTGCCTCATTTCAGTGTAGATTTTTTAAGTACATTTTTTACCTTTTTTGAAATTTAGATAGAAATTAATTAGTTAATTATAGAATTTTTTGAATAGAAATTTGGAAGAAAATATTTAAAAGTATTTTTTACCACAAAAAAACAAGATAAAATGCAAATGTCACTATCAAGCTAAAAAAATCAATTTTTCTACCGAGGCGTATTCTCTTCTGTTTGCAGAATGAGATATAAATTATGGTAGCATAAATTATATTTAGAGTTAATTATCAATGGAAAATTTATACCTGTTTTTTACAATTTAGGAGGAATATGTGAATAAGTATTTTTTATCTAAAAATTATATGTATAACTTATGAGAACTGAAAAATCAACAAGGATTGTCATGCTGAAAATCATAAATCCTTTGTGTATCAGCTCCGATTGGTATTCTAACTGACTGCTAATGACAGTTGATATTTTGATGGTTACCGGAAGCGAATAATGAAATATAAGAAAACAATAAGAAAAAAACTATTCAAGACTTGGTTTAAGAAAAAAACTGTAGATGTTTCTCCGACTGTATTAGAGAAAGAGAATGAATGGATCAAGTATGGAACCTGCAATAAAATGCAAAGAGAAATTATTTAAATGAAAATGAAATGTCGATGTTTTTAAAAAAGAAAAGAAAAAAACAAGCTAATTATAAATACAATTTAGAGTAGACTATTTCTTCAGTAGTGATTTTTTTGTTTGCCTTTGTATATTTTACGCAAGTTTTTGTTTGTGAGAAAACGAAAGCTAGAAACATTAAAAGAAAAACTCAATTGTATTATTCAGTTTTAGCAACGTTTATAGCATAACATATAATTTGTTGAGATAAAAAGAAATCCTTTGCAAGCAAATTATATTATGTTCATTTTTTGCGAAAATACAAGATAGTTTTGCACTTGTATTATATTAGCCATTCAATTAACCAGCTTTAAATTTGCATGGTATTATGAAATGCTTGCTTTTATAAGCTACTCAAGTAGGTTTACAGACTACAAGATCATTTCACAAGATGAGTTGACATTTAAAACAAAAAATTCCAGCTTTGTCCCCATGGGAATAAGACTCTCCGTCAATATTTCCTATGAGAAGCGTCAACTTTCAACTTGAAAGCAATGTTTATCCATCAAATACTTTTTAATTAACATTTACCTCTGAAAAAATATCAAATTTTAAATACATCAACCTTATTACAACACTTTCTCCCACTCAATTTTCTTAGAAATTCTTCCCTTTATGTACAAAGATTCTCATAAAATATTCACGTCCTCGTTAATAATTTCATTTTCAAGGAGAAAGCCTTAAGACCTCTTGAAAGTCATCACTATGTCATCATCTCCACTAAAATACCTTGAAAATCCCATTGTTGACTTGATATTTTCTCTCGCCACTTTCCCCTGCGTAGGGCTCTCTCTGTATGACACTACTCTCCCTTTCATGTTTACTTTTTTCTCCCGAGAAAACAAAAAGACCCGGCTTCACTCCGGCATAAAACTATCCTGCATAGGCAAAAAAGGGGAACGGCTCTGGAGAAAAAAAAAGCATTTTTATCGATCCATTGACAACTTGTTATTTCCCCTATTGTATCTATCTTGTTGTTATGAATGACCGATATAAACAGCGGGTATTTGTGCTAGCATGTTGAAAACAGCAGATATTTTTTTTACTAGCTCGTGACTAGATTCCAGAGTGAGTAACTGTCATATTTCATATTTTTTTACATACCAAACATTATATAATAGGTTATTATGTTGCCTTAAGCTGCAATAAAAAGTAGACACCACTTCCGGTCTAGTCCTTTTGACATTTTAGGCAAATTTTTTCATAGAAAATAACTTTTAGTCTAGCAACTAAAAGATATTTTGTGTGTGGGTGGATATGAAATGTTAAACGCGTTGTTGTAACTTGATCTGAATCAGAAAAAAAAGTCCACGAGACAAGACAAGTGGGATTTTGTTTACCAGTGAAACATTTTTTATTTCAAGTTGTCAAGCTAGAATCATATTTCAATGTGTGACAAGAGCCCATTATGCCACGCGTTTGGTAAGTCACATAACAAAAAACAAATTTTTATGTCTTTTTTTTGCATAGCCTAATCCACAACTTGTTTAAAAACTAACAAAGTACTTCGTTGAATCGCTGCTCTTGTGTATCGTTCGCTAAACCAGGATGGTATTTACTCGCTAAAAGGTCATCATTACAAAGACATCTCTTGTAACTCTCTCCAGACTAACCTTTGGTTGTGAATTTTTTGTGATATTCTTTCCCGTGTCAAAAATATACATTCAAAATCTGCTCAACATTTCCTGGATAACAACTACAAAATGGCTAACAACATCGGTAAGACTTGCTATTTTCATGTAACACCTATAAAAATTGATTATTGACATTAGCCAAGTTTTTTCCATGCTCATGGGTTTGATGTTTTAAACAATTTCGCTCAAAATGGGCTTGGGATGGGTCAAAAAAATGCTCTGCCTTAATTACTTTTGTGCATATATTCACAGGCTAAAACTCTTTTCAAAGAATGATTATTTCAAAAAAGAATAGCTGCATTGTATGCAATCATTGCAAAAGATTAAACTTTAAGACTGCACGTTGTATAAACACAAAAGTTTTATGCACACCACACAAAAAAAATATTCACCAGCGATGGCATTTTTTGATAGGAAACCAAAGCCAATGTAATAAATGCAGGAATGGGTGGATAAAAAAATATATCTCTAGTGTTTTTGTTTGCCAGGCTTTTCTAAAGGCCAATTAGTCAGCGTATTGAATCTGGTCTCGCGTGCTCCAAGCAAGTATTTCTATTAAAGGCAATATGTAAATTGCCAAAACTCCTACTTTGAAAACAAAGCAATCATTGTAAAGCTCCATACACGCACAAGTCAAACGCATCGAGAGCGACGCACTCAAAATCTCTGCAGAGAAAATCTTTCGAGCAAAATATATTTTCAGTTGTTAGAGTTGAGAAGACGAGTACGGACCAATAGCAGGAAATGTCATGGTTTGACATTTTGTCAAGCCGTCTCCAATCATTGCCATTATATTATGTATTACATACAGTTTTTTGTGATCATTAGCTATAACACTGTCAACTGTATACAAGAATTACATTGAAGATAACCACTAAAAACAGTCCATTGGGAATTTATTATGAGTTTCTTTCCACCTGAGGTGGTTACTGTTTTTATAGAAGAAAAATGTAGCATTTTTTATGTGTGAATGTTGTACCCGCACTTTTTTTGCTGCTCTACTTTCTCTTTTTTCAAAGAGAACAAAAATATGTTTGATAAAGTGGTAGCAGCACGAATCTGATAAGTGGTGTATGTTTACCAGGAGTAATTTAGGAAAGTTTTTGAGGGAAAGCAGAAGACTAAGAGGAGTTTTTTTTGTTCTACATTGAGAACGGTTTTTGTGATTTCATGAAAGCCAGTTGTTGGTGAGCTGTGTTCATGACAGGTGTGTTTCCCAGCTTTCTCTCTGGTGAAGGTGTGTGTGTGAGAGAAAAATAGCATGAATGATTAGAAAATTTGGTCATACTGGACTTCAAGGTAGTTCTAGTAGTAGACCAGAGCATAGAATTCAGGAAGACATGTATTCCCCGTATTATAATAAGAAACCTACATCCTCCGGGGGTAGCTCAGGATTAGTTGGGAATAGTAGCTCGTCTACGGGTCCACCCGGCTCAGGTCTTGACCGTCCGACAACATTAAATTTAGGGAGTGGAGGGACTCTCCCGAGCTCATTACCTCCGCAAGGGCCTAGCAGCACAATGCCGAATAAACCTTTGCGGTATACACCGGTGCTACCGTTAACTAGTCAAACGGCTAATCGCCCTTCGTCTGCTTCTTCTGGGTATACTTTGTCGGGTGGTCCGTACGGTACTTATACTCAAAGAACTTCTCATCATCATCCTTCTAGTTCCAGTGATGTAATTACAGTCCCTCCCTCGTCGAGCTCGAAAAATAACAGTTTAATTTATGAGAGGCCTTCGGGTCCTGTCACGCATGGGACGCATCTTCAGTATTACATGCAGCAGCCTTCGGGCGGCGGGGCTTCGAGAACTTCCCAGCCTTCTCATCAACATCAAACTCATGGGGGGCCGGGGATGATAGGGTCGATTAGTAAAAGTACTCAGAATCTGATTGAATCAATTCCTGATGTGTTTTGTTTGTCTTGTCCTCCTGCCGAGTTTAAATTCTCTGAAGCTTATCGTGCTAAAACTTTACCCCGTACAGGCAAAGAAGTAAGTGGCTCATTAAACTTTCTCTTGTATGTTTTCTTTCATCTAAAAATTGCTTTCACTTTGGACTTTTTTATATATAATATTATAGAACGAGAGGCTGATTGGATTTGCCACGCTGCCGGAACAAGTACACCGGAAGTCAGTCAAGAAAGGATTTGATTTTACGCTCATGTGTGTAGGAGAATCAGGCCTTGGGAAAAGTACCCTTATCAACAGTCTCTTCCTTGCTAACTTTTACCAAGACAGAAAAATCCCTTCCGTTGCAGGTAGCCCCAGTTTTTATCTTATATAACGTCTTGTTACTTAACAAAATTAAGCTGACGGATGAGATTTTTCATTAAAAATTTACCATGTTCTCTTGCGGGACTCTTTTTGCAGACAAGCAAAAGCGAACCACGTCCATCCAAAAGCACACGACAGAAATCGAGGAACGCGGAGTGAAACTGAGGCTCACTGTAATCGATACGCCAGGTGAGCTCCGCAAAAAAATGCTAATGACAAAGAAATAAAATTCCAGAGCGGCTACCTCAACAGCTCTATTAATAAAACCACACGTGGAGTGGTCTGCGGTGTTTTTGGAATGAGCAAAAAAATGCTAATGACAAAGAAATAAAATTCCAGAGCGGCTACCTCAACAGCTCTATTAATAAAACCACACGTGGAGTGGTCTGCGGTGTTTTTTGGAGTGAAAGTGGACCGGAAATGGGAGCATACCCATAAAAATATAGCTAGAGCTCTTGTGAAATACATTCTCTAGATTAAAAATATTGAAGTAAAAAGTTTTTTTTATATTATTTATTTGCAGGTTTTGGAGATGCAATCAACTCTGAAAACAGTTGGAATGCGTGTGCAGAATACATTGATGAACAGTTCCAGCAATACTTTCTGGCGGAGAGTGGAGTAAACCGAAAGCATATTCAAGACACACGTGTTCACTGTTGCCTCTATTTTGTACCGCCGTATGGTCATGGTCTTAGACCGTTGGATATTGAAGCTCTGAAATGCCTCCAAACGAGAGTCAATCTAATCCCGATAATTGCCAAGGCGGATACTCTCACCCCAGCAGAAGTGAAGAAACTCAAAGAAAGCATTTTGTCAGATTTGAGGCAAAACCAAATTCAAATTTACCAGTTTCCAGAGTGTGACGAAGAAGAAGATGATGAATTTAAGAAACAAGATAAAGAGTTAAAAGCTGCAATACCTTTTGCAGTTGCAAGTAGCGACACAATTGTTGAAGTTGCTGGGAAAAAGATCCGGGGGAGGTTGTATCCATGGGGAATTGTCGAAGTGGAGAATCCCAACCATTCAGACTTTGGAAAGCTGAGGACAATGCTGATACAAAGTCATATGCATGATTTGAAGGAAACTACGCAGGACTTGCACTATGAAAACTTTCGGGCAAAAATGCTCCAGAATGGGAAAGTTGGAGGCTTTGCGGAGAGGAAGCTGAAGAGAGACCTAAGTGCAGACTCGCCACAGGACTTGCTCTTGCAAAAGGAAGCTGAGGTAACATAAAAATATAAAGATAAAATTAGTTTTCAGGAAAATAGCGTAACAAATTTACCGTTTTAATGTTTGTAGATTAAGCGGATGCAGCAAATGATTTCGAAAATGGAAGCGAAGCTGAAAGCTGCCGGGCGTGGTACGAACGATCCGCCAATTATTGACCTCTGATTAGAGACGAAACCTGTTTTCCTTTAGTTTCTTTTTAGTTTTTTTTAAAAAGTCCACACCCGTTGCCATGCCAAAATGAATTTTTCATCAGGATTATGCGAATGTGTTCAGTTTATTCCCGAGTAGTATTACATGACCGGTTCAATATACCAAAAAATAATCTTTGAATTTTCTGATGCCCACTGCATTCCAGCACAAACACCCACAGACACAAAAGTTGCCAGTGGAATGGACTCACTTGTGCACAATAAGCAAATAAAATCAACACAGTACAAGTAATTAATTTATAGAAATACGTAGTAGTTAGTTAGTAAGTAAAATTAAAAGCCTTTTATGAAACACGAAGACACGATAGCTATAAAAATGGAATGTTGCACAATCTTGTTTGCGAAATAATAAAAGAGACTTTGAAAACCATGACAATTTTGTAGTTTGACGTAGTCTTAGTAAACAAGGCATGATTAGATTTTGTGCGTAGCAAGTAATATGAACGAAGAAGACTTTTCTGAACGGACATTAAAATTTTAATGGGACATTTAACGATAAAATATGATGCTTTTGGGTGTAGTGACAGAGCGAGCGGAATCAGCGCCATCCTCATCGCATTCCACAATGGTAAGGGCGACCGCAGAACGAAGCAGTAGTGGAGGACGAAGAACATCACTCCAGAGTTTAGGGTTGACCAACAGATAAGGGATTAAGCGTCCGTGTAGTGCATATGCTGGAAACTCCATAATACTCTATTCGTAGATACAAAACCCGCTAAAAACTCGAATAAAACTCTAAAACCAAGCATAAAATTTTTGGTTAGAATTTAATGTGATCATAATCGATAGAATGTAGCTAGTTGATGATAAGGTACCTAAATGACTTCTACTTTCCCCTCTGCAGCTTTCACGAAACTCAAGCCTTTGGTCCGGTTATGGTATAGCGATCAACATGATTGATGGAATGGAATACCCTAAAAACTTCATTTTTGCGTGTAAATGCTAGTAAGATGTTTTTACATAGGTACTTTTTTGATCAATTACTTTAATGATGTCAATTTAGGTACATATACATATCCTCGAAGGTCTCCCTTTAGGTAGTTATTGCACAGCTTGTATGTATTTATACGCTGTGGTTATTGGTTCCAACCACTAAAACAATTTCAATTATTTTTCAAATGTTAAAAATTCAAATCAAGCAAATCAGCAAAATTTTTTTATCAAAACAGAAAGCAAATGGAGGTAGAGGTAAATGGAAACATATACATCGTAGCAATAGCAATTTATAGGATGGAGGGAAAAGTTTTGTTTCTCGTTTGGAATTTCTTTAGACCAGCACTTGGGTTAAATATGCCCATGTTTGGATCCACCAAAGGTGGCAGAGACCCTGCTCCTGGGTTTAGGGACCTTGGTGGTCGACATTCAGCCGAAATATTACGTGGAGCCAACCGTCCAGACCAGAAATATTACGTGGAACGAAACGCCCAGACCCAATCACCAATCTCAATGATTTATTAGAACCTTTACAGGTCGCGAAATGTCTGGCATTTCTGCAAAACTTTCAACTTACAGATTTCCTCCCGTTGCAGGTGCCGGTATTGACTCAGATAGTCTTTCCAAGACATACTGAGCGTATAGGGCGGGGAAGACCGTATTGGACTGTTCCCGAGTACATTCTCAACCATACACGTTTCATTCCTCGCGATCCATGTCCAAATTCCCGTTATTTTGGCAGGGTCCCTGGAACAAATACGTATGAAGTTCAAGACCTCTGTTCTAGAATCGATCTGTTCAGGTGGGCTTCTGCAATCAAACCTTGGAAGTGTATTTTACAATTAGATATCTTATTCCCACAAAATACAAAGATATTCAATGGTTGCCATATCCGAGTCCTTTTGTTTATGTCAATAGCGAACTTTCGTCGCTTGCAGGAGTAAGCCAAGGTCATACACCGTTTTCATTGATACCCCAGTTAAGAATAGCTCTTGTTGAATCATTCAATCTTGGCGAACAATATCTAAGGGGTTTCTGCAGATGGGTTTGCCGAGCTCGTCGACCATTTGGAAATGACCAACCCGAAGCGCAGTTAACATTATTTGCACTGGCTGAAATACACACAAAATTGTCCTCTATACAACGCATACATTTACTTAAACAATGCCAATACTCAAGACAAACGCATTCTGTGGACAACTGGAAGAAGACAAACTATTTTCAAATTCTGGATACATTAAGTATTCACCAAGACGATGAGTTCTTTTGGACTCCTCATAGTGTATTTGAAGCTTCGGTAAGATCTCCAGTGTTACTCCATATCAACTCAACCACTGCATTCTGCGACTTTTGAATTTTGGCAAATTGATGCCTGATATGAATTAAAGTCTTCAAAAGAACCTATGGTTCTTCAGGAAAATTTTCGCCAAATTGTAACCCAGGCGGGCTATGGACGAAAAGGTCAAAAAATAGTAATGCAAGCGAATCTTAGTCTAAACAAAGTCGGAAAACGAGCGCAACTAGTGCCTTCGATAGCCCTTTAAAAGCTCTATCCTGACGACAAGAACGCATTTCCTTAAAATTTTGTTTAATATTTTAAAAAAATTAAAAACAACTACTTGCTCAAATACATTGTTACTATACGCAATGTGCAAGTAGTAGTTTTTAATTTTTTAAAAATATTAAATAAAATTTTAAGGAAATGCGTTCTTATCGTCAGGATAGAGCTTTTAAAGGGCTATCGAAGGCACTAGTTGCGCTCGTTTTCCGACTTTGTTTAGACTAAGATTCGCTTGCATTACTATTTTTTGAC
>JAAXOA010004167.1:0-10589 GCA_036561885.1 Salina celebensis
TGGTTAGTGCAGCAGCTCAATATATATTTTTATATAAAAATAATCGAATTTATGTATTTTTGTTCATGCTGTATATTCTCTATCATTATCATAATACACAAAAACAAGTTCTAAGACAATATATCGCGATAGTAAATCACTAGTTTTTTTTCTTTCCGAGTTTATCAGCTTTAATAGAACTTTCAAATTGACTATTAGGCAAAAAAATTCTATACTCTTTTAATTTTGCAACAAACAAACATGCATAATTTTCTTCGTTCTGATTACTTCACACAATACGTATTACTGCACTCATATTTGATCGATAACTGCTCATTAGTTGTTTTATGCATTTTAGAACAAAATAGTTTAAAGAAAATTTTCTTGAATAGTTGAGTTCAACCTAATAAAATGAGTGTATAAACGATGAACTGTGAAATAATTAAAGCTGTTAGTTTTTGCATGCGTCAAAGGTATTTTTTCACTAGTTTTTCTACACGTTGTTTTTTCGCATAAGAGTTTTAAAACTCATTGCCATTGCGGTAAATGTATGTCTTAAGGTTACACGCTTTATTTTGATAATGCACATAACAAAGAATGACTAACAAAACTTGAGAACTTGGTATTTATAATTTTTCCCAAGATGTATGTGTCAACGAAAACTCCAGAGACCCAACTAGTCCGTTTTAAGGACGTCAGTTGCGTGTATGCGTAAGAGGAAAGTGGAGAGTATATTTCAGGCATTGAATGTTATTCATCACGCCATATTTAAGTATGTTCTTTTCGATTCTATGCACAAAATGCCTTTAAAAGCATGACCACCATGTGTATACTCTTCTGGTGACATAACTTTTTAATGATTACAAACACACTGAGTCAAACAAGAAAGTTTCATGTATCATATGTAAACTTTGTAAGGAAGAAGGATGCAGTTTTCTTTATCCAAATGGTACACTTAAGAATAGAAAAAAAACAGTTGTGTTCTTGTTAACATTTAATTGTGAATTGTTTTTGTGGGGTTTAAGTAAACGTCTAGTTTGCAGGGTTATTCCCACCAAAAGATCAAGTTCATGTTTGAGCAATATTTCATAGTTACAGTGCAATTTAAAGGACCTTAGGAAAATTTTGACATAATCCCATATTTGTTTAACACTCAATCCGAGTTCACATTTTTGTGCCGATAATCAAATACTAACAGTATCAATCAAGTAGATTGTGAAAAACTCATTGATTTGTAAGCTGTGTTGAGCTAAACAAACATGAAAGGAAAATAACTGTTTCATTGTATGAAGTGTACTAGTTGGATGTGAGAAGTCACCGAAATAGTGTCCTAACAAAATTAGTGAGTTTCATGTTATTAACGAGTAAAATATTTTAGTTTAGCATATTTTACACGTAGTTGCTGCTGCTGATGCGAAATGCCATCTGAAACTTACTGAGTAACTTAATTAAAGTATAATCATAGCTAATCCGACAGAACAGTTAGACGGACACAAGTAAGAACGTTACAGCTCCTGTCAATATTAATGCACTTACAAATTAATTGCAACAAGGGAGAGGGTCTTCAGTTTTATAATCGAGTTGTTCTTACCAGACTAGTTCTCTTTTTGTTTTGTATTTCCTCTTGGTTTTCTTTAACTTTTGGATCACTTTTCTGTTAATTAGTTTTGTTTCTGTTCCAATGACTTTCATTGGTTTTAAACTACACACTAGCAAAGATTTGTTCATTCAAGTTAACAGTTTTTGTGACTAGTTTGTTTAGATGTTTTCGTAGCGTGTGCTAGCAGTCTCGTAGTATTGTGCCAGAGCTATTTCATTTTATAGCTTATCTATTAGCGTTTAACAATACTCATTAAAAAATTAGCAAATAGTGGTAGCTTTGTGTTAGTGTAACGAAGCAGTCAGGTACATATGTGTGCGTAACAATCGTTCAAGGGACATTTACTAACGAGAGGAGGCCATTTCAGCTCCACTACATTTTTTCCAAATCCCTTTCAAATCATCCAAGAACGCAAGATCATGCTGGAGTGTGGCTTCTTATTGTGTAGTGTAGTAACTGTAAAGTATTGTTTTGGGGTAGCTTAAAGTGTTAGTTTTTGTGTAGTCACTTCGTAACTAATGTAGTTAGGCGTAGTTTAGTGTTTGTCGTGTACTACTTTGTGCAAGTGTGGAATCTTAGGCGTCAAATTACCAGCCAGCCTTATACCAAATAGCAAGAGAAAGTTTAGATGACCACTTGCAAAAAAAATGTTTCGCTCGGTTGCCTATCAAGACACTAACTAAATAATAGTATATTGCTGCTCGTACGATACCAAACACGCAAAAATTAGAATCAAGTACTTCCCACACTACTTGTATTTTTAGTTGGTAGATGGAACAAGATTTGTACCAATGTTTCCATTGATTTCCTCCATATTCCCGTTTGGATTCATCAAAAGGTTCATTAAAGGTTGTATTTCCAGTTTCACTATTCTCATCGGTTTATCCTATCTTCTTTCGCCATTTAAAGCTCTTTTAGCCTCTCCTGTAGTTTGATTTTTGCCATAGTTGATAGCACATGCCTGAGTCCATTCAATTTAAAATCAGGAATCGATTTAGGGACAGCATTGAAGTGAAAATTTAAATGCCTAACGGCAAGAAATAGAAAACCCATTACCAGTCCCTCTGTACCAAATGGTCCAGGATTTGGTCCGAGGTCGATTCCTGCAACACTCCATTTGAATTTAAAAAAATACAGCCTGTTTTCACAAACTCCAGGAAAATCTTCGATCGCGTTAGTTTTAGAAGGGCTCCTATGAGTTTGTACTTGTGGGAAGCATAGATGTTTGTGCTTGTAATGCTGGCATAATTTTCATAAAATATTGCTTTCCTTTTTTTCAATAAGAAACTTTACAGTATAACTTTAATAAATAAAATGCAAAAAAACCAATTCCAGAAATATTTTGTATAAATAGGCGTTTTTCATAATCCCATCGGCAATGGGAAGTTTGCGATGTTTATGAGCTTTATGTACTATCTAATAATGGCAACCACAGAACCCTGCAAAGCTATTCCGTTTGTGTTGTTGTCAGTTCGAGAAAAAGGAAATAATTGAAGTATACAGTTATTTTAATATACGACTTCATATTGGGTTCCCCTCACAGCATACAAACATGTCGCTGGAGGATGAGTTCATAGAACCAGAGACTGTCTATACCATTCCATTCCTTTTTCAATAGTTGCAAGCAAAATCTAGAGACTGACGGCTATTTACTTTAAATTAAATGCATGCATTCAAAATGGTGGTGATGGTTCTACTATTTGAAACTCATAAAACTACCTGTGAGCGAAGTATTTTCTGCTTTTTCATGCAAACAAACAGAAAAGCTCCAAAACGACATTAGTTGGAAGCATCCATATTGAATTCAAAGTATGTTACTCGATATCTTATACCAAAATCCTTGAAGCTGTACACATTCAGCATTTCAGAGGAAGTTAGAGTTAACAATATGTCTTCATTTTCAACTTTAACTGCTACCAGTTGCCCGGTTGGCTGTGGGAGATTTCATTTTCCAGTTTACTATAATATTTTGCTACAGCTTGTTGAGAACTTTTTTTTTTCAGGTTGCTAGTAGCTAGTAGACTATCATCAGGAGAAATTTCGCATTAAAGTCAGCAGGGATTCAGTCACTCAGAAAATATCACATTATTCATTCGCTACTGAAAAAGGCAGAATGTTGAAGCATTGTTATTCGTTGTACCGGGGACTCATGATGATGCCTGTAAGATGCAGACTTTTCCATTATGTCTCCATTGGAAACATTTCCTTTCATGTTCCTCGTCTGGAAAGGTTTTTTTTCTGAACCTATATTCATCGTCATTTGCATGCCTTTGAGAACATGCTGATTATCTACAAATATTATCATACAATATGAGTAGGTATCGTTTACTCTGCAGCTATAGTGTATAATGAAAATCCATGAAATTCTGTGGACTCCTAGTGTTGTCTCAGTCAGTAAACTAACTCACCAAATGCGAACGTCTGATGAGATCTATCATCTTCGTTTCTCTTCTCCTCAGTTTATAGTATCATCATTTAGACGTCTCAAGCATAAAATGGAACCACACTGAACCTCACGAGTGGTTATTATGAGGAACTCTCGTATCCTACACAAAATCCTTCCACTCAGCTTAAATATGCACCATAAACTTAGTTTATTACTAGAGTAATCGTTGTCATCAAAAAGGCAACGGAAAACAATCATGTCAACGAACATTATGATGGGTATATGATGAGCTTTCTCTCGTATATATTACGTACTTTTGTGGCAACAACTATCATTATAATAACAAGGCGTAATAGCATCACCACATTTCCAATTTCTCATTAAACAACAAAACAATGAGAGATTGTGATAGCATATTACTATGACTGAATCCTGTAGACTTATTTTCTAGTCTATTTATTTACATTACCCGTTAGGTAAGAGGACTGATGTATGTACTCCGAATCACAGTCCAACTGTTAATAGTTCTGTCTCTGTTACTCTTTATCTCTCGACTTTCCCCGCGTCTTTAGTAACCAGAGAGAGAAAGCAGAACTGGAGAAAGTCAGATCCCATCTGCTCTTCATTTTGTGTGCTTGGAGAAAGGGGAAAGATCGTCACCATATTGTGTGTTGTCTAAACGAAGCAAGATTTTTCCTGGGAGAGTAAATGAAATAGTTTGACGTTGTTTTCTATATTGTCGCTGGAATCTTCATTTCGTGTAGATCCATATTATTTCTACTCACGCACACATTTAGAGCCAGGCAAGTTGAGAAAAATACGAGATGAGAGCGGAATCGATCATAGGGAAATAGGGTTGCTCTACAGTAATGCCTTTGTTAATGGATCACCTAAAAGATACACAGCTTTCTCTCTCTCTCTCAGCTCTTTCTCAAATGTATAGAACGCCAGGAACTTTGACGATGAGCATGTTGATGGGATGATATTCAGAGTAAAAGGAAGAGAACAACTAAGTGGAAATGGTTGTCAACCTGAAGGCATTCCTATTTTCGCAGCAGGTAGGCCTAATTACCGGTAGAAAAGGAAAACGGAAAAGGAAGTCTTTAATAACCTTGCTATCACGCGGGGCAGTAGGAAACTGTTGGAAAGGTTGTTGTGTTGTTTGAGAGTCATCATTACCAAGCAACATGTTGAGTTAAACTCGATCTGACTGTTATTTTACAAGCTTTAATATGTAGCAAAAATTGCCAATATTGCATAGCGATCGATACTAGCTTGTATGCCGACGGGGAATTTAAATGCCATTTCAGGTTATTTTTAATGTTTTGCCTGTTATGAGCGTCATCTTGTCAAATTTAGGTAAAGTCCACTGTTTATGAACGACGGAATTTGTCATTGCAATGGAATGTCATTTCCATTGATATGGTCTACTTTAATCTTGGCCAACCCATATCCTTCTAAGAAAGATTTGCTTACTCTCATTTTATCCAGAATTCGTCAATATTGATTGTTGTAGATAATTATGACAAAGTAAAGAAAGCCTTATACTTTACAAGCATTAATTGAGTCAACTCTTCAAGTTTCAACAAAACATTTCTGCGAAAAAATTATAAAGTTTTCACCTCCACAACTCTTGACGAACTTACTAATGTACATATGTAAAGGGGAATGTATGCAATACAGATCATTTCAAGTCTTTTTTACAAGTTCTAGATTTCAGATTCGACAGTTATTGTGTTGAAAGTCTTCTACTTATAAATCCAATGATATCAGGAAGAACTTTCGTAAAAACGTTCACTTGATGAGCCCTTTCTCTCTTGTATACACCTCCACCTCCAATGTTGAGCGCCAACCGTCCTTGGGATATTTCACCACTGCAGTTACAGCCTATATGTACATGTATCCTGGCAGATGCTTAAGAGGACAGAATTGTTTTGACAACACTTAGTAGGATTAGTGGCATGCATTTCTAACGCTTTCGTTGGTTTTGTTTTTTGACGTGTGAAAAGTTTTGAGTATGGGCTAAATTAACATTCTTGAAGGCACATATTACTTTTCAACCATGCACAAAAAAAATTATTTGTCATGTCATGGTAAACGAAAAACCCATTATTCAACATTCAAGGAATCAGCAAGGATCAAACTAAGATACAAATGCTTAGTAACAGGAACAACAGTAAGAATTTTATGCAATGGTGAAACTCAGAAAATGAAAAAGAAAGAATACAATATGAAAGTATTTTTTTAGCATTGCTGAAGGTAAATACGGTCGTAACATTCTACTACGGATTCTTTCATATTATACGCAAAGGAATATTATGGTTCGTGGAAAAATAAGCTTTTCCTGGCTCACTGTTAAATCTCCTCCCGCTTTCTCAAAATGGATGTCATCCGCGGTGCCGTTGTACGGCTACATGCAAAACTTTTTCACTGTTGCAAAAATCAAATGCTATGAATTTATTTCTTCTTGTTTGCCATTTCGAAGGTATCCCATTTTTGTCATTTTCTATCTACTGCTTTTTATATTGATTTTTTTGGAGGGGAAAGCAAATATGGATAGATGTGATTTCTCTTTTTATTAAGCACCGAAGGGTGCTTTATAAATTCAGTCATGTACGTCCGTCTGTCTGTCCGTCTGTCCGTCCGTGTGCGGTCTAGTGCTGACACCCTTTGACCTAGGGTCACCAAACTTGGGGTGTTGATTACTTAGGTCAAGAGACTTTGATAACAAATGGTAACGAATGATAACAAATGGTAACGAATGATAACAAATGATAACGAATGGTAACAAATGATAACAAATGATAACGAATGGTAACAAATGATAACGAATGGTAACGAATGATAACAAATGGTAACGAATGACAACAAATGGTAACGAATGATAACAAATGATAACGAATGATAACGAATGGTAGCAAATGATAACGAATGATAACGAATGGTAGCAAATGATAACGATTGGTAACAAATGATAACGATTGGTAACAAATGGTAACAAATGATAACAAATGGTAATGAATTGTAATGAATGGGATTGGAAATTCATTTAAAAGAATATTTCAGTTTTGGCCGGTACCAAACAATTTACTATACGGTACATCTTCGGTGCTTACTTATATTCCGCTTGCGGGGTTTATTGCTTTTGAAAGTACATAAACCCCGTTATGATTTGATTCAGGATAGATATACCAGGTAGTTATTCTTTTAGAGTGTTGAAGTTTCTTTTTAGGATTGATAAGTACCTGCTTCCTGTATCTGATCGGTGTTGAACTAATTTTGTAAATTAAGATTCAAGTGGCACGTGGGCTCTCATTTAAATTTCAATAGTTCGCGTAGCTGACGGATTCTGTAAGAAATTTGAAGTACAAAACTTTGTTTATTATTAGACATAAGAGACTTAGCAATCTTGACGAGGAAACAAATATTGAGATGAGTGGTTTGTTGGCACACTCATAGTCTCTTATGCCACCAGAGGAAAATGAATTCTATCTCGTTTATTATCCATAACTAAAAAGGTTAATACAGGTTTCAATGGGATTGCTTTGTGATATGGTTTCAAACCATATTATATCATGCTTGTTGATGGAGGCGATATATGGAAAGGCCATAGTGATTGCACTACTAGTTAGAGCTGTGCTTTGGACTCTCAGCTTTCCTAAAATCTCATATGTATATAATGGAACCATCCGTAACCTGTAGAATGTCCATGGAGTGAAGATGAGGATGCAGTCAATTCAGCATTTTTCTTGAGATTCTATAATTTCATCGTAACGAAACAATCAGTCTTTTCCTTCCATCAGTCTTTCATTTCTATAACCAGCTTTTCACGAGCTTCTCTTTACGTTGTACACACCTTAAATTAATTTCCACTGAGGTCGACAAAAGCAGGATGTTTTCTGTAAAAGACAATTTAATTATTTGTGACAGGAAATGTAGTGCACTGAGCAGTGGCCGGATGTAAAAATAACCCTCTAAAAGCACAGTAGATCTCCATGGAAGTTCCTTTTTCACGTATTGAAGGGCTGTGGAACATGTCATAAGTGTGGAAAAATTCAAGAGGGGTTTCTTTTACAATTTAATTTGCACAGTACACTCAAATTATCATTACAAATTCTTGTTTCAAGTGTCAAACACACACTATTAAAGAATCTAATACGTGTGAATTCATAACGAATTGGGCAATTTTTTACTTGAAAAAAATTAATATAACATTTGGCGAATTATAGTCTGTCATTCTTCATCTTTGAAGTTTAAACGATCCTTTTTTTAAATTCAGGCCTCTTTGCCAGTCACTTCAGCACGTACATCATATTCCTTATCATATCGTTTAGAAAAAAACGGCAACACAAAGATTTCCTTGGCATTTTTTGTGATCTTCTCGTTAGATTTCTCTCTCTTTACGGGCATTTCATTCCTCGAGGAAAAATATGAAAACCATCAGAGATTTTTGTTGCGATTCTCAGGGAGTAGCCGGATGACAAATTGAATGTGACAAGGATGCAGTCCTAGTCCATCTGCACATGATATTAACATTAAGTGGGATGAAGCCTCTGAGTTAGGCTTCGCTTTAACATTTATGAATAAAATAATACAAAAAATTTTATGGCACTGCACCACCAGGGAATTGGATTATACCTTCCAATATTTGTTAAAAATTCATGTTTCCTATTTTCGCATGAGTACATTCCATCTGTTGACTCTTCAGAGTTATTGAAATTCACAATTTCGTCAGGGAAATTTGACGCCTCTGTAACTCTCTATGCACCACGAAGTAGGATGAGCATCAGGCTTCTTCAGAATGCAAATAATAGATCTTTGTAATTGTAAGCACACTTTCTAAATAAATAAAAATCTATTTTAATACGGAAAGTCGAAACATAGAGTGTTCATTTCGAAGAATATTATGTTTCTCGCAATGGAAATTGTAGACTGTATTTATAGATTGGCAAATGCAGAAGATCCTTCTGGACTGTCTCGTTTTCCTAAACCAACCCCCGAAAAAAATACCTCTGTGTCACGCATTCAGATTTCCCATCCACATTTTTTTCCATTTTGCCGAAAATGTTTATCCAGCAACCTTCATACATGCCTTTTTTGTAACCCAAGATAAAAAAAACTCAAGGGAAAGAGAAAATATTACCATGTCAGCATCAAATTTCATCTTACCGTGGCTTTGCGCATGAGATTTGTTTTCTCTAGTACAGCAGTAATGCAAAACACCTTCAGCAATTTCTTCTTTCCCCAATTGTCGCCTTATTATCGTCTTCATAACACACGAGACTACTTGGCCAAAGTTCTGTTAAGACGACTTCTCTCGCAAGTATGATGAAAATCTCCCGTTTACGTTAGAAAAGCAACATTGCTGTTTAGTAGATATTACTATTAGTATGAACATACACTAGTCATTGTGAAAGCTTTTCGTTTACGCAACACTTGCCAATCAGAGGCATCGTTGTATAATGCTACATCCTGCTGAATGATGGCAAGCTTCGTGGAACAGCACTACTCGCAATTCGTTGGTGAAATCACGATGAATCAAATATGTGTAGTTTTCTTTATGTGTAAACTCAACATCATTATATCGTCATGGCTATTGATCATTTCCCGTTTTTAGTCAGCATATTCTGCAATTTTCATTCCAATTTCTGCGAGGCCTTTGACGTATCCATTTTTGTCCTTGGTTGTGTTCAAATGATGATACAGAGGTTCCTTCTTTTGCATATTTTAGAGAGTTCGACACGTTCTCATTTTGTTTAAAACTTTGATGGACAAATCATTGTTTTTGTTGCATAACTGCCGTCACCAGGAACACTATGCAGTGCCTGCCGTTTCCACTCCATTGCAGATAACAAATCCACGTACAAACTGTTTGAATTACATTTGGTGGAAAATGCAATTACTTCGTAGTAGTAAAAACCCTTTATATCGACAAGTTCCAACCACCTCAATCCAAGAGTGCTTTTGTTTTGTTCCAGGCTCAGAACAAAAACCACGATTTTCTCACCACCTCTCGCTCAAGTTTGTCTGCGAGTTTGGTACAAGTTACACATGGTGATGCTAGAATATCTGTCAATGATGGTTTTTGTTCAATTGATATTTTTTCAATTTTCATTCAATAGTCCAGTTACTTATAAAGCATCATCATCCCTGGCCTCTGTAGCTGGGTTGCCTCTGGTGTTTTGAGCCTATTTTAGGAACTGAAACCAGATGGAAATCCTGTTCAAGCCCAGTTACGTATGTACCCCAGCTAAAAAAAACGAGACGACAGAGCTAGAGCAATTTGTAACACTAATATTTAGAGTAGTTGTGTAAACTATTTACCATGAGTGGACGGGGAAAAGAGGACGATAAAGAAATATTGATCATGGTATTCCAATGAAAAGGCCAGTCAGTAGAGTTGAAATGATCTTGATTGTTCCTCTATTATTAGACATGCCAGTCACAGGGCTGACAGAACTTACATATATATTTTTCCTCCTGGATTACGCACCTCATTCCATAAAAGATTGAACTCAGGTTTCCCCATCGCATGTTTTCAGGCTATCGTAACTGAGAACTGGCTTTCGGTCTACATTACTTTTATTTGTAAACGTATACCATTCCTATTTATTCCACACGAGT
>JAAXOA010004168.1:0-10586 GCA_036561885.1 Salina celebensis
AGAAATGGCAAGTCTCTTGGCCCAGCAACCTGGAATCTTGCTACATGACATTTTGCTGCATGCCATTAAAGAAGAAAACGAAACAATTACTAAAATGCTGTTAGAACTCTACGATGCGAAAGCGTCAGAAGAGCACAAGAAGCGGTTCATGTCATCGCTAAATGGGAGTATCGAAGATGAGCGTCAAATGGAAACTTTAGCTTCGACAACTTCCCGCCTCAGCGTTTCCCCACAAGCTTCCCCATTGTCTGGTCGGTCAGGAGTAAAGTCATCAGTACGATTGGTAGTTCCTGAAGCTCCTGCTCCATCCAATAGTAAAAGCAAACCTGTATTTTCACAACCGTCAAGAAGCGATCCCTCCGTGCAGTCGTCAGCGTCCAGGATTGAAGAAATTGAAGAGCCTCCGCAAGAGGATATCCCTTTCGACTCTGAGTTTCCTCCTGTTAATACGCCTCTCATGTTGACTGCTCAACAAGGCTGTTATGCTTTAATGGATCTTTTTTATGCTCGCGAGGAGCGTTTGGAAAGCGAAGAATTCCCTCATAGCATTGGCTGCTCGTGTGACATTTGTGCAAAACTTGATGGAGATCAAGACATGACCCGCGCGTTCCAGAGGTACCATCTGTTTAAGGTCCTCAGTCAACCCGAGTACATCTGCTTTATGTCCCGCAAAGAGGAAGTAGACCCGGTCAATTACGCAATCCAAAAAATCCTAAAGATTCGCGAAATTATTGAACTGGACCAGGCATACAACCAGCTATTTTCTGGTTTTGAAGAGGAACTAGAAGAATTCATTTCCAAGCTGTTAAACATTGGCTGCTCGTGTGACATTTGTGCAAAACTTGATAGAGATCAAGACATGACCCGCGCGTTCCAGAGGTACCATCTGTTTAAGGCGCTCAGTCAACCTGAGTACATCTGCTTTATGTCCCGCAAAGAGAAAGTAGACCCGGTCAATTACGCAATCCAAAAAATGCTAAAGATTCGCGAAATTATTGAACTGGACCATAGGCATACAACCAGCTATTTTCTGGTTTTGAAGAGGAACTAGAAGAATTCATTTCCAAGCTGTTAAAACTATGCCGAAATACGACAGAAACGGAGATATTTTTGAGTCCAAAAGACGCTGAAGGGAAAGAGCGACTTCCGCATTTATATCCTCGGCTTTGGTACGCTGTAGGAACAGATCTTAAAAAGTTTGTCGCTGAACCCAATGCTCAAAATGTATGAGCTCTATTATAAAATTTAAAAAATGCATCATAAAGTATTTGCACAAGAAACACAAATTCATACATGTTTCCATTCCAGATTGTTTACAAAGTATGGGCAACCGATGATTGGCCGGATTGGGACACTTACTCAACCCTTTACCGAGTATTCAACATGGCCATTCGCGTCATCGGATTTCCCTTCATCGCCTTGATCCTGTTGCTTGCCCAGGACACTGGTATATAGGTCGCGTTTTAGGATGCCCCGTCAGCCGATTTCTAACTTATCTCGGCTCCTACACCTGCTTTTTGATTCTCGTCGGCATTCAGGCTGTTTCACCAGATTGTTTACAAAGTATGGGCAACCGATGATTGGCCGGATTGGGACACTTACTCAACCCTTTACCGAATATTCAACATCGCCATTCGCGTCATCGGATTTCCCTTCATCGCCTTGATACTGTTGCTTGCACAGGACACTGGTATAGGTCGCGTTTTAGGATGCCCCGTCAGCAGGTTTCTAACTTACCTCGGCTCTTACACCTGCTTCTTGATACTCGTCGGCATTCAGGCTCTGTTTCCCTACCAGCGGTGCAACGATGTCGAGCCCTACTACCAAATAGACGACGATCATTGCAAAGAACGTGGTCCTCCGAACATCGGCACTGAATTGTTTCTTATCGTTTACGTCATCTCCTTCTTCGTTGGCATGCTTAAAAAGAACAGCGTTAGCTGGTACTGGAAAATGCGCTGGAGCTGGTACGACCTTATCACCCAAATGTGTTTCGTGGTGACCTTCATGTTTTGGGGATACTCTTGGCTCTGGATCCACATGCCCGAAAACCAGCCTTTTCTCAAGGCAACAGACCGTCTCCTGTGGCCCCACGACTGTGCAGAAATCTTTGGCGAATGTTTTCTCGCCATATCTTTCATGCTCGCATGCGGCCGAATCCTTCGCTTCTTCACGGTACTTCCATGCTTAAAAAGAACAGCGTTAGCTGGTACTGGAAAATGCGCTGGAGCTGGTACGACCTCATCACCCAAATGTGTTTCGTGGTGACCTTCATGTTCTGGGGATACTCTTGGCTCTGGATCCGCATGCCCGAAAACCAGCCTTTTCTCGAGGCAACAGACCGTCTCATGTGGCCCCACGACTGTGCCGAAATCTTTGGCGAATGTTTTCTCGCAATATCTTTCATGCTTGCATGCGGCCGAATCCTTCGCTTCTTCACGGTACTTCCTGACCTTGGCCCAGTACAAATAATTCTTGGCAAACAAATTGTGGATTTTATCAACACAATGTTTATAATGGTCGTCGTGATATTTGCCTTTGCCTCCGGAATGCTTGGCCTCTACCTTCCATACAAAGACTTCCACGGTTTGGATCATACAGACGCTAAAAGGGAAAAGCTGCAAGACGACTCTTATCACAGTGTAGTCGGGGCATTTAAAACTTTCTTCTTTGTACTTTATGAACATGCTGGTCCAGAAACGACGAAATTGTTAACATGGGACGTTAAAAATGAAAGTGGGGCTAGGATCACACAGACGCTAAAAGGGAAAAGCTGCAGGACGACTCTTATCACAGTGTAGTCGGGGCATTTAAAACTTTCTTCTTTGTACTTTATGAACATGCTGGTCCAGAAACAACGAAATTGTTAACATGGGACGTTAAAAATGAAAGTGGGGCTGTGGAAGAGATCCATCACACTTACACTGAAACAACAGGTCTGTTTTTGTTCATGACTTATAACCTGATTGGATGCACTATGCTGTTTAGCATGCTCAGTGGATACTTTGCACAGACCGCCGAAGAAGTCACCGAAAATGTAGACGTTGAGTGGAAGTTTGCTAGGGCAGAGTTTTACTTTTCGTTCATCAAAGAAACAATGCTTCCTCCGCCATTTAACTTGATACCGACGATACGCGGATGTTTGAGTGGGGCCCGATTTATGAAGCTACTCGGGAGGAAAACGGACCCGAGGTCGTCATGCTCCTTTAAGCAGTGTTGCTACATAACAAGCAGCAAGAAAACTGAGAAATGGAAGAAATTGATGAAAGGCTACAGGAAACTGATTTTACAGTTGATTTATCGGTATCTTAACCAAAGAGAGGAGGAGGACGGGGAGGAGAGAGCTACTAAAGATGATGTGATGGAAATCGGAGAGGAGCTAGCGGAAATAAAGGCGATGCTGAGAAAAGGGAGTGGGAAAGGGAAAGATAGCGATAATGACGACAGTGATGACGATAAACCAGGAGGCGGCGGAGGAGCGTCAAGATCAGTACATACTACTCCGGAAAAACGACAGCCACCACCTCCTAATCCGAAAACAAAAACGCCTCAAAAACAAACTCCGGCAGGTTGGAACCGGCGCTCTCAGAGAAAAAACGGCTAGGATATTTCCTCCCAAAACCTGGCGAATTGGATTCAGAGGCACCACCGCCTAAAGAGAAGGCTCCGGCAAAGTCAAAATTCGGATTTAATAGGTCGCAAAAAGTTAATACATAAGCAAACTACTCGGCTAATAACACACTCCCATCACCAAAAATGACTATTGGTTTGATGGATGTGGGCGAGATGACAGCCACTCTGCCAACAACACTGTCCCTTCCCCCAAAATGACTGTAGGCCTATTTGACCTCAATGAAACGACGAGGTCCAGAGGGAACTCGGAATCCCAAGGCGTTTGCCGCAGAACCGGGCCCTTCCAGCGAAAAACTAGTAAAGATAAACACCGCGCATTTACAACGGGCGAGCACTACAAGTACGCAGGAAGTCCTGCTCCGTCACCTGGTCTTAGTACAGGACTTTTTGACATAAGCAGCCCTGGTGTTCGCTCACAAGTCCATGATGGTTTTGATTCCAATCAAAATCGTCGAAACAATGAGCTCAACTCACCCTCTAAAAGCCCAGAGACCTGTGACCTTCCCCAACGTCCATTTGCAGTTCCAAGCATTCCGTTACACTTTAGCAGCGACGAAAGCTCCGGAAAAGCTACTGCAGGGTCTGAACGTTTCGCAATTCCCGATTGAAATCGTGTGTAAACATAGTTATGCCGAATATAGTACAAACACAGCTACAGAATATTATCGTGATTTGTAAAATCTTAGATGTGTAGCAAAAACTTTCAAAAACTAATATGACTTCAAACTATTTTGAATGAAATGTACGTATATACTGTAAAATGATTATTAATGGCTAATAATATTAATATTATTAATAGCTAAAGAATAAATGAGAAAAAGTGAAAGAAATAGAGTTAAAACATATCGATTTATTTTATTTTGCTTTCTATAAAACAAATTATTTCTTTGGTTCGTAAGTTTGATTTCGTTTTAAATTTCATTTTTCAATTGGTTATTTCAAAACTGCTAGGTCTAGGAATCGCATCGGTGAGTATTTCGCACGAGAGTATTTCGCACTTGTTTTTCCCGTGGTAATGTTGATATGTTTTACTGTGAGGGTCGCGGGAGCTGTTATGATGGGTTCCACTATTTTCCCTACTTCTACTTCGTTTGGGTTCTACTGTTAGGCAGGTCCTCAGTATTGAGACTACTCCGCCTCGACGGTTTTCCAGATGGTGTCCCATTCGTAATGTCGTCCGCATTGAGCCTAGATTTCGTTCCGACTCGGACTTGTTGACTAGTCCGGGACTTGGACATTCCTCGGGTTGATGACACAGTCATGCCAAAGTTATTGCTGCGCGACGACGCGGGTGCACGTGGGCTTGAGTTTCTATCCTCGATTGTCTTTGTGTCCAGAGCTGCGCAAGTTGCGTTGAGTGTTAATGTCACTGCCACGGGTTGGCTGACGGTTATAAACTGCAGTCCCTTGTCGACGGTTATCTCCACGGGATGTTGATTTTATTGGCCGCTCGCGCTCTTTGCCTCGGTCTTCAAGATCTTTCTCTTTGAGCTTTTGAATCTCTCGGTTACGTAGGAGGTCAGGGTCCTTCCAGTCAAATTGGTAGTCATACCGGTCAAAGTGACGCCGGTACAGTTTGCGGAACACGGAGCGGAGGAATGTGTAGTCAGGCTGGTCATCAAAGCGGAGCTCACGACAATGCTTCAAGTATGCTATAAACTCATACGGGTGTCCCTGAATGTAAAAGAAACAAATTAACTTCTTAATTCAATAGGAATAGGGTTCTAAATTGTGATTTTATCATTTTGCGTATTACCCGGCAGAGTGTTTCAAACGTGGTTGAGTATTTGACCTCTGCAATTTTTTGATACTTTTGTTTCTTTGTTGCTGCTTTCAATCCTTGCCATGGAAGGCTTCCACGAAGAAAGTAAAGGAAGATGAAGCCTAAGCTTTCCATATCGTCTCGTCGTCTAAAAAGAAGAAAAATATGAAAATATTGTATTAATGTAATCAAAAGTTATTTGACAATTAATTTTTTTTACCCTTGCTCATATCCTCTGTGGGCGTTTACAGAAGCGTAACGAGCCGTTCCGGTCAAGCTCTTGTCATCTCTAAACGGAATGTGCTGCCGAGTTCTATTGTCCCGGTATTTTTTCGACAATCCAAAGTCAATCACGAACACCTTGCTTGTTGACTCCCCCACACCCATTAGGAAGTTATCTGGCTTGATATCCCTGTGGAGGAAGTTTTTCCCATGAATGTATTCCATCCTGGCAATCAACTGGTCCGCTAAGTGGAGCACAGTTTTCAAAGAGAACAGTCGTTGCGAGTAGTTGAACAAGTCTTCCAGGCTAGGTCCAAGCAAATCCATCACCATCACGTTATACTCTCTTACAATGCCAACCCATTTCACATCTGGTATTCCATGACCTCTTAAAATCTTGTAAACTTTTGATTCATACAGCAGCTGAGGATGTTTCGCCCGAACGTTTTCCATTTTTACAGCCACTTCTTCAGTTCCAGCGAGATTTTTTGCGTAGTAAATGTCTCCGAAAGAGCCGGATCCGATTTTTCTAACGAGACGATACTTATCTGCGATTATGAACTCGGAAGTGCGTCCGGGAGCCGACTGACCCCGGGAGCCGCTTTTATTCTTCAAGATTCCAGAACCGCCTCGTCCAAGAGCATCTATATCATCATCATCACGGGGGCGAGTGAGGTCCTCATGATCCCGTTCATGATGACGATGGCGATGATGATGGTGGTCGATGCTGCTTCGAGTGTGGTGATGATGACTTCCATCTACATTTGATGCTGACCTGTCTTTGTGAACTCTTGCCGCCATGTTTGTTTCTCTTTGGGCACGAACAGACAACTTATCTCTGGATAATTCCCTGCCTGTGTTCTTTTCTTCGTCAGATTCAAATGAAGACCATTTCAACAAACTGGACGATTTGTTTGCTGGTAAACTCTTTGATTTTCCGTTGCTACTGCGAACCGAATAATTGTTTGGTTTGTCTGAAAAAGATTCGTCACTTGTATGGGGTGATATGATACGGTCGAAACGCTCTTTTGCTGGTCGATAACGATTTCTGCTGTTGATAGCGTCTCCAAAAAGGTAGATGTAATCCTCCTGTAGCATTATCTCATTATGATATTCAATCGTAAAAGATAAATGGAGGAAAGTTTATTGATGATCTGTCATCTGTGGTTATGAGTGAAGCAAAGTTTTATGAAAGCCCTTTTGATATGGAATTTATTTATTCAGTTTAGTCCAACACGTTTCCATGTGCTAGTTTCAGTACCCAAAAAGCTCTTTCATTTATGCCCAATGATTGCCAGAATTCCCAGTACTCATGCTACTAAACTAATGATTTATAAGTGCTACAAGGAATTAAGTTGTGTAATTAATTATGGTTCAGCCTTACATCGTTTTAATTTGCACTTGATAATTTTACTTTAAATAACAACAGTACAAGATAACATCATTTACAAATGCTACTAATTTGTTGAAACTGACAAAAGACTAGATTTTTTATACACTTATTCAAAAGTTGTAATTTTAATTTATTCATCGGTTGTGGCTTTTCCCTTGACATTATTGTCTAGTTCAACCTCCTCCTCATCGTCGTCCTCTCTTTCCCCAAAACGGAAAGTATACATGAGATCTGAGACGCACTTGAATGGAGTTTTCTTTGAGTTTGCTTGCACTCTTCCGTTTTTAGAAACTTGACATTCCACCATTCCTTTTGTATGTTGGTCTGGAAGTACACAACAGAACACTTGAGTGAGGATTTTAGTGCCAGTTCCATCAGTACCGATTACTCTTTCCTCCAGTTTTTTCAGCCAGTCGCCGTCCAAAGAGAGAAGAATCTTGTCGGTGATATCGGCAAGGGAAGTGTCTCGCAGCATAAAATCTTTTCCTTTGTCGATCCGTTTGTTTGCAGATGTATAACCGGTGCCTGCAATGAATCCAAGGAGCTTTTTCAAAGGAACAATTCCAAAAGCAGCTCCCAAAGCGACCCATCCAGCGATAAGGAAGCCAACGAAAACTCCAAAGACTACTTTTCTCATAAGATCTGCTGTTTCATGGTTGTTCACTTCAAAGTCAATATAACTGGCAAGAAAACGACTGAAAAAGCCAGGTTCTGGGGGTGGTCTTGGTGGACCATACGCAGCGGACACGTGTTTGTCCCATTCAGATGTCATGGGTTGGAAAGGATTGAAAATTCTGTCGATGAACAAAAATGGCCGTGGTGGCGAGTAGAAAACTAGATCTTGTGGGTTTTGGGCTTGTGTTTGTTGTAAACGTTGCTTTTGCTGCTGTTGTTGGATTAGTCTTGTTTGTGCGTTTTGCACAGGAAGTGGTGGTACTGGAGGTTCTTCTGATGCCGGAATGACCACTACAGGAGCAGGAGGAGCTGGTGTAACAGGTGGAGCGTCTTGTCCTTTCGGGCCGTACTGCTGCCAAGCACGATCAAGTGCTGCCTGCATAGCTCTGTTGATTTCATCCAAGTCAGGCTCTGGAGGAGGATTAGCTCTCAATTGGATTCTTTCCGTTGTTTCATTTTTGGGAATCACTACATCTTTCTTTTGCTCACTTGGAGTTGGAGATGGAACCGGATTGTAACCAACCGGATACACAAAATATACAGGAGACTGGTTCCCATTTCCACGTAGAGCTCTTCGTCTACGCCTCCTCCTAGGACCTTTAAAAGGATTCATCACAGTCCCCAAACTAGCGATTTCTCTTTTCTTCCCCTCCATTGGATTTCCAGAGTACATAAAGTCCCACATGAAAAACTCGTCTTGAAGATTTCCGGTGTTCTTCATTTTCTCGGCTTCACTCTCACTTTTAGAAAATAACAGCGGAATTGGAGGAGTCGCACCAAGAAGATCTGTGCTTCTAAAAGCTTTGTAAATTGGTTTTCTTGTTGTTAAAATCTCTTTCTTTGTCGAAACCCTGGTAGTAACCGTATCTAAATCGTGGGGATCTGCCATCTCATCCTCATCGTACTCGCTTTCTTGCTCCACTTCTCCTTCACCGTTTTCAGGTTGGCTGCCTCGCCAAAACTCAGACTGAGGTTCACTCGTCGCTTGTTCCTTTGCTGATGATGATATCAACGCTGACAAATAACTCAAAAAGGAAGTTGGTTCCCCTGTGTTAAACACCAAGTCATCAGACTGATCCACCTGGGGATTTCCTTCTTCACCTTCCAATGTAAATGAATTTTTCACCAAAATTGGTTCGTCCTCTTCATCCTCAACGAGTTCTGGTTCCCCAACTGTATCCTCCCGACCTTCCGGAATTTTAACTAAATCACCCTCTTCCACTGGTGGCTGTATTTNTGTAAATGAATTTTTCACCAAAATTGGTTCGTCCTCTTCATCCTCAACGAGTTCTGGTTCCCCAACTGTATCCTCCCGACCTTCCGGAATTTTAACTAAATCACCCTCTTCCACTGGTGGTTGTATTTCAATTTCTATTGTTTTCAAATTCTCGTTTCCGGTAGCCTCTAAATACTCTTGGTACTCATCGACAGTTTTGCAAGAACATTTTACAGTGCCGGCAGGCGTTTTGATTGACTTCTCTGAAGCACTTTCTTGCAGTTTTTCTGCTTGTTTCTGATGCAGCTCTAAGTTTGGGGCAACCTGAACCACGTCCCCGATAGGATCAAGGATCGCCTCAAAACCTGCCGGTGATGCAGTTGTTTGGTAAATGAAAAGGAAAAGTAATACGAAACACGGTTTAAACGTTGATGAGATCATTTTGAATGATAAGCTGTGATGCTAAATGTTTTAAAATGAAAGTTGTACACATCCTCACGTTTCACACATTTCAAATCTCACTAAAGATATGTTTTTCTGTCTCCTATATCATTTTTTGTACGAGTTGGTACTAATTAATCTTGTGTTTTTTACGTTTGTCGCCCAGTAAAACGGGCATGATGACATTGACAAGATAAATACGATATTTTCCGCTTCACTATGAAATTGTCGACGCGACGCTGTTGTGCATTGTTGAATTGTTTTTCACAAGGTGCAACGCATTATAAACTAAACAGTATTCACAGTAGCACTAGTAAAGTAGGTGAAGCTTGAAAGATGTGGTTGATATTCAAAATTTTATCTTTGTCACAGATTTACACAGTCGGTTTTTTGTGACACTTTTCTTCTGGGGAAATCTCTCTTTAGGCAATAATCTGTCACTGCAATAGAGAAAAAAAGTTTTAACATTTAACATTAGAACGAAGAAGTGAAACATTACATCCGTATTTTTAAATAAATCTGTTTTACCATGAGTGTAGGAAACTTGGAGTATTTATCTACAACAATTTAGTGTTTTACTTTCATGTTCCCGGTTGGCTTTGCGTGGACGGACGGACTTAACTGTATGACTGAAGTGTGATTTTCAGTTCCAACAAGTTTCAGTTTCTTTTCCAGTCATGTAAAAAATATTTTCATGCAAGGGCTCATTAGACTTGTTTTCGTTACGGCATAAAGGAGCCCTTCTTTCGGAAAAATGATGTGAAGGCTGCAGGCATATAAAAAATGTGTTTTCCTAGCCCTATTTCTTTAATGGAGCCATAAAAGGTTCAAGGTAATCGTGAAAAACACTTTTCATGAACTTGGACTTGTTTGGTTGTCTTCCTGGTTTTCTACCTTCCTTCCCTGCAACAATGTTTATGATAAACCAAACGATGGACTGGCCATAACCTATAAATATATGAAAATAAGAATGATGCACCTGTAGAGTTCTCTTTCAGTGTAAACCTGGACCCTTCATAATGTTGTTGAGTATGCTAGTAAGTTTTTTAGGTGTAGGAGTAGACCCTTCTGTCACTAGTTGATGTTTTATACCTCACATACTAATAGCAATAGCAGTAAGAAAATAACCATTCCTGTATGCATTCCAATTAGAACGGATGCAAAGAAATCCACAACTACTTATGCGTAAATGGACATACTAGTTGATAAATGTAAACAGATAGATTTTATAGATGGCTATGGTT